>VMDR010001358.1:0-131531 GCA_007922815.1 Macrotus californicus | reverse complement strand
CCCCCCCCCCCCCCCCCCCCCCCCCCCCCCCCCCCCCCCCCCCCCCCCCCCCCCCCCCCCCCCCCCCCCCCCCCCCCCGGCACAGTCTTGTCTTCACCCTCCCCAACTTCAGTGTTATCCTGACGTTTTTATCAAAGGATGAGGGGAGAGAAAACACAACCAGCCACAGGCAAAGATTTTGTGCTTGGTAATCGCCAGCACTGCTGGGACGCAGAGAGGTAGGCTTCCATTCTCCCTTTGCTGGGGGAGGGAGGAGGTCAAGCTCTTCCAGGGGCTACTTGGCAATTTGCATTAAGAATCTCAGAAATGCTCGTCTCTTTTAATCTCAACTCTAGGACTCTGTTCTAAGGAAGGGCCAAGGATTCAGACCAAGATTTGTGCACAGGGCTGATCATTACAGTGCTGCGGGGAACAATCTAACTTTCCTGTAACAGGAGAACAGTAAGTTTTCATGCAGACGCCTGAGGGCTTGCTGTTCGCTCATCAAGCACAACGCTGAACCCTGGAATGCTCCCCCACTGACACCCACATGGCTCCCATTCTCCGTCCTTCAGGGCCCGGGGCCAAGGTCAGCTCATCTGAGTGGCAGTCCCTGACCTCTGGGTATAAAATAGCACCAACCCATTGTCTCACTCGCCACCGCTGTCTTCTCCTTCACAGCCCTTATGTTTGTTTACTGTCTGTCCGTCCTCACTAGAAAGCTCCGTGAGAGCAGTCTCCTCTGTTTTGTTCCCTGCTTCCCCTTGGTGCCAGGAACAGGGCCCCGTATTTAGGGCCCCCCCCCGATAAACAGTGTTTGAATGAATGCTTCTAAGTACACGCACTGAACTAGCAAACTGCAGAGTCCTATGTCTGAAGATTTCCCAAGGTTCATTTCTAGGTGTGTGTTCACAACAGCTTTCTGGAGAATCACAAGTATCTCAAGATTGAGACCTATGGGCGGACCCACTCATGTTCACCACCAGCTCTTTCTTAATTTCTTCCCTGTGAGAGTGGAGATGAATGTGCTCTTTTGGCAGTGGCCATGGGGAGACCAAACCTGCTGACACCCTGCAATGCCATCCCCTGGGCCTTTAAGGGTGGTCTGCAAGACGCATGTCCCCCTGTGGCCGGGCCCAGTGCACAGAGAGCTGACAAGCTCTGCTGTTGTGGCCCCTCCCGCATGCCGGACGCACCGGCCAACCCCACGGCCCAGAGCATTTAAAGACCCTGAGCCCCTACGGTGTCTGTAAAACATGAGAAAAACACTCGTCACTGAGGAGCGGGTCAGTTCCATGCATGGGTTCACCGTGGGACCGGACCGCCGTCACAAATGAACGAGCCAGATCTCTAATATCGATGTGATTGTATCTCACAGCAAAAAAGCAAGGTGCACAATGACATCACTTATGAGACTTTAAATGACAAAATATTACATGTTGTGCCTGGCATTTCCATAAATAAGGTCACTTGTGAGACGGGGCGGTGATAGCATGCTAACTCGTTAGTTCCTGGTGCTGGGTACGCGGCTGTTTGTCCTTCACTGTATTTTTCTCTCACACACACATTCCGATGGGGACAGCGGAGAGTGTGCCACGGCGGCAAGGACCCTACCTGTGATCGGACGCCTGCAGCTCTGCTCGGCCGTAATACCTGAGGGTTCCGGGAGACCAGGTGTGTCTGACCTTGGTGTCAGCATCCAGGTCATTGTCTAGGAGGCTGAGTTCTCCAGCTACTCACAGGATTCCGATGAAGAGAGCCACAGACAACACAACATTGTATCAACACACAGCGCCGATTACGGAGCTGGCCCAGCAGGGACGGGCCCCCCAGAGCAGTGTCTGACTTGTTCACTCTCACCCCTGGGGCCTGAAGCCATGCCACGGTGGCCTTGGACCTGGGGTAGAAAACTCCCCATACAGGGCTGTCCAAAACAGTGAAGACCAGCCCTGCCTGCATCTCCTCCAGTGGGCACAGTGCGGGGTGGGGCACAGAAGTCACGCTGCAGGGTTTCCGTCCCAGGGCTCGGGGACAGAGCAGGTCTGCAACCCTCTGTAGAGCAGGAGAGGCCAAGGCTAAGAATACAAATGCCTCTCAGTGCCCTGGGGCCACGCAGATTTCCACGCAGAACAAAGTGCATCTTTTCAATTTGCTGATGTGTGTCCCCAGCCTTGAAATCTCAGCATACATCTCGAGAGAGAAGTTCAGTTGTTTAGGTACCAGTTTACAGGTGGTCTGGCTTTAAATCAGCCGCATGTCCTACCTGGGCATCACTTGGTGTTCCAGACCCACTTGAAGCTGATTGATAACAAGCTCTTATCTTCCCCGTGTTTGATTTGGAATGGGGGCTTCAGCAGTGAGAGTGTGGCTGCACAGAATGGCCTGGATGATGGGCATGTGGGGGTGAGGAGGGCAGGGGCAGGGAAGGGGGACAGCATGGCTTCTCTTCTGCTCTCCGTCCACAGCCAGAGATGGCTGGGGTGGTGGGGGGCATAGCAGTGGTGCAGGGATGGGGACGGTCAGACCCAGGTCCATCTGCAGATCAGTCTCTAGAAGGAGGACAGAGGGGAGCTCCCCCAAAGCACCGCTTCTGGAGCTTAGGGCCTAACATCTGGGATGACTCTGTGTACGTAGCTTTGGGTTGTTATTTATACAGCAAAGGGCACTGGGCTGAATCAGTGGGATTTTCCCTCCCCAGGACTGAGCCCGCGCCCCCAGCTCCAGAAGCGCACACGTCACACGCACCTGTCCTGTCAAAGGGGTGCCTCTTCCTCCACCACAGGACCCGGTCTGTCCAGGCAGGGGTGCGGCATTTGTCGCTGGTATCGTAGGCAGCGGAGCCGACATCGTACTTGTAGGTGGGCCCAAAATTAATGGTGCCTTCGTGGAAGTCTTTGAAGATCTAGTGGGAGGAAAAGAAGTTGCAGGACCACCGCGGGTCCCTTGGCTCCTGTACGTTATGTTCAAAAACAAAGAGGGCCCATCGCAGAGCGCTGCGTTCCTGACAGTCAGAGAGCCTGCGTTATATTTACGAACACGTCTAAACCTGGACACGTGTGCCTTTTAATCAGCAACAAAGGGACTGTTCACTCTGCGGCCTGACGCGCCACCACTGGGTCTCCCCTGCCCCACCCCACCTAGCACAGCATCTGCTTGTCGGCCCCACAGAGAGGGAAAGGCACGAGGCAGGGGTGCACATTCCAGGCCTGGCCACGCCTGCCCATGCCCTGCAAGGCCTTAATCGATATTGTTAACTAAACGATGGTGCAAACAGAAGCCCAGAACTGAAGGCGAACTCTCCTCTGCCTCCATTTAGCTCTAGATCCAGTCTCGGTGCTGGGGAAGCCCCAGGAACAGCGCGTGCCCTCAGTGCGTGAGTGGAAGGGTGAAGAGCATATCGGCAGGAGGAAGAAAAACCTGTCTTAGGAAGGTACATTCTCCCCTGGTCCCCCTCAGCGCCCATGTCTCTGGCAGGGTCGAGGGGGGCCGGCCAGAACACCTGGAGGAACATCTGCACCTGGCTTCCCTACGCTCACGCGTGTGACCAGCAGCCTTCCCCAAAGGCACGGGAAGTCACCTCATCTCAGCCTACCCTGCTGGGGGCTGACAGGCACGGACAGAAGCCAGCAGCATTAGCTGGAGGCTGGCCGGTATGACCTTGCAGAAGTGAGCACAGGCCCTACACTTGATTCCTTCCTATTATGTCGCAGCCTTAGGAGTCACTAAAAACTGTACACAGGTCCTGGAAGCAGGGAATGTGCCCTGTTTGAGTCTGGGACGGCATAGTGGCTCTATCACTGACCACGTGACTTTGGATGAGTTATCTGATCCTAGCCTCAGTTTTCTTGTCTATAAAACGGGTATATCAGCCCTGGATGGTGTGGCTCAGTGGACTGAGCGGCAAACCAAGGGGTCACCAGTTCAACTCCCAGTTAGGGCACATGCCTGGGTTGCGGGGATCCCATCAGGTCCTCATCAGGTCCCCAGTAGGGGGCGCAGGAGAGTCAACCACACATTGATGTTTCTCTTCCTCTCTTTCTCCCCCCCTTCCCCTCTAAAATAAATAAATAAATCCTTTAAAAAAATAAAATGAAGTGGGTATATTAATAACAACTAATTTGTAGGACAGTCCTGAGAACTAGCCATATGACTTGGTGTGTAAACTATGTATCAGATATTGGTCTAGTGGTTTGTGTGCCCACCAATGAGAAACAGATGTCAAAGCATTTTGGGCTGGGTCTAAAGTGTCCCTCGGTGGCTTAGAACATCTGAAGTACAGCAGTCCCTACAAGGCTTGCATGTGAGTGTGAGTGGGGCGGACTTTTGGATACAAGCTTCTCCATCCTCACGCAGTGGGGCGCTCAGATGAGGTGCCACTCCAAGCTGTGGTGACTTAACTGAGCACAGCTACTTTCTGGTTTGACAGAGGAAGGGACACCCCCACCCGCAGAGCACAGACTGGTGGTGGCAGAGAGCCTCCCACCGTCACTGGCTCCTGCAGCTGGCTGAGGTGCCTGCTGGTGTGCTTCCGTCGAGTGACAACCTGCCCCACCCCCCCACCCCCGCCATGAGAGGACACACAGGCCCAAACACAGTCTACTTGGAGAGGGCGGAAGTGTGTGTGAAGAGACCCTTGCATTTCTCCAACTTCGGAGGCCACACACGTTTCCTACAACGTCACAACCCTTGCTCAGTCCACTCACGGAACTCGTTTTGCTGGACAGGAGTGTGTACGCCGAGGAGATCATTCCCTACTAGAGCAGCTGCCAAAATTACTTTAGAAGCACAACTTACTTTTCCACTGGACTTCTGTAGCTGCAGCTGATCAAATTCCAGAAGTTTCTTCCAGTCTTGGCGTTTCACAAAATAGAAGACCTCTTCGTAAGTGAGATCAATGCGGTAGTTGAAATCGCCACACCAGAACACGTAGTCGTGAGAAAAGATGTTTCTTCCCTGCATTGCAAAGGACATCACAGTCATTATGGCCCATCTCCCAGGGAGGGCGGGAGGGGGGAAAACCGCCCCACACGGGGGAGAAGACACATTTCCTTAAAATGTTACTTTAAAAAAGTCTCCTACTGGAACATCTTGCATTTCACTTAACCCACAGACCTATCGAGGAACTTCCACACGGCAGACTTTGTGATTTTACACAGTAGTGTTTTGAGTGGTTTGGAGGAAGCTCCAGCTCTGGCCTGGGCACCATGACCATGCTCGGTGATCAGGCTGCACTCTGCTTTTATGCCCATATCCCAGGACGGACTGTCCAAACATTTCCTGTTGTGAGCATGAGCTTTAGAGAAATAAGTAAAATCGCTCAGGATGTACAACTGCGTCAAACTTCACGGATTCTATACATTTCCATCCAGTGACCCTCCTTCCCTGTCTCGCCCGGTCACTCTGACCTGGAAGCCCAGGTCTTCACCCCGACCCCAACCAAGACTCCCAGCAACAGCAGCTGCCACCCAGCAACTGTCTGCCAGGGTGGGGCTCTGTTCCGGGGGTGCACTTCCTCTGCAGCCCTGAGCCGCAGGCCCTACTGGCTTTTTTTATGTTAAAAAAGAAGAAGTTCAGAAAAGCTTGCTGAAGGCTGTATGCACCACCAGTGTGTGACAAAGACAGGGTCTGCACTTGGCTCAAAACTATGTTTCTGTTCTGCTACTCGGTACGGCACTCCCCCCCCGCCCCCCCCCCCCCGCCCCACCGAGCCCACAGCGGCAGCTGGGACAGAGGCTGAAATGATCGCAGGCAGAGAGAACGGGTGTCAGGGCCGGAGGTCCCGCAGAGCGTTCTGTAGTGCTGGGCGCGTTCCCGTCTGCGCTGCCCAGGACCGGGGCCGCCAGCTGCTGCAGCCCCCAAGCCCCTGAAATGTGGCTAGTGCAACCGAGGGAATTTTGCTTTATTTAATTTTAATTGACTTAACTTTTAAATAGCTATGTGTGTACTCTATTGGATAGTGCAGGTAGAGAGTATTAACTTACAGATATGTTCAATACTTCTGTTCAAGAAGCAGCTATATCATATCTCTTTTATTTTGAATGTGTCCCTCCGATAGGACATGATTATTCTGAATGTACTTCAAAACAGCACTTTTTAGTGAAAAGGCTGGGCTTTTTAAAAATTGTGTAAGGCACACAAAGAAAATATGCATAATGTCCTACATAGTCTGGAAAATGACAAACTGCCAATTCCACAACTCATTTGTGTCTCCTTTTATCCAAGAATAAAAACTACAACGAGGATTATAGCACTTATTAACAAAAATGAAGGGATTTTTCCTCAAGTGCTCATGCAGGCTATTAAACGGGATGTTGGTTTTGGGGGATCTGGCCTCTCGTGGAAGAGCCCCAGGACCTCATCAGTCCCGTGATGAGTCCTCACAGCTGGGGAACAGGTGGTTAGCACCAGGCTGGAGGTGTGCGGGCCACAAGTTTGCACAGAACAGGGAATGTTCAAATATGACTTTAAAAAGGAAAACCTGGTGGTTTCAGAATGAAAACCTCTAAAGCACCACTAGAGAGCAGCACGAGGCATGTTATTGGCATCTGTGTGACCACAGGGGCAATCCAGAGCTCCTGAGTCAAACATTCACTATTTTCTAAAACGGGCCTTCTGATCCGAGCCACGGCAGGGTGTGTGCCAGGACTGTGACTCTCAAGAAGACCGAGTCTTGTGCTGTTAGGGTTCAAACGTTCCTCATCAGCCTAGACAAAGCTTGGACACTGCTCCCTTCCCTCTTCCATGCACTTGAGTCAGACAGAAAGTCAGAAAACGCACATGGAAAACACAGGGTACGCGAGGACACTGGAGAGATGTATGAAGATGGGGAGCGAGCCTCCAGGCTGGACACCATGGGCTTGCCTCTGCCGTACCAGCCCAGGTTGTCTCCCTCCCTCAGCACAGAGTCCCCAAGGGCAGAGGCACTGTTCTGGTCCCCCACCCCCACCCCCCGCCTGCCCAGAGGAGCAGCTGAGAAACCCACCCGGGAGCTGGACAGAGCACAGAGACTAGTGACAGGCCCCTTCCCAGCCTGGCACCACTGCAGGCCACCCCCACCGCCACACCCCCTCACCATGGGGAAACTCAGCTTCTGTGTGATCTCCCTGTAGTCTTCGTTCCTCTCCTTCACCTGGGACTGCCCGGCCGTCAGGTGGCTGCACACGAAGCAGAAGCTGGTGCTGTGGAACTGGAAGCGGATGCCCACGGCACCTTTGTTCCCGGCCTTTCCTCCCATGCCCGTCTTCACCGTGTCTATGGCCACATCCCTGGAACACACAACGAAAATGTGCGGTCGCTTCTTGGTGGCTTCGGGGAAACGCATCTGCACAGAGAAGAACCGGGCTGCGGCTCAGAGCTGTTCCATCACGTCCTCAGCTGCCAAGCCACACAGCGACCAGCGTGACCGCCATCGACGCCGCATTCTCTCCCGATCTCTTCCACGCCATCGGCAGCTGCGCCTCTGGAAGGCTCTGCACTCACAAAAGCACCCCACAAAGAGGCTCTGAAGCCGACCCACCTTCATCCTTGCTTGCTGCCAGCAGAGACAGCATGGACCCTACCACCAACTCCCCACCCCCGACCTGGCTTCCCTGCAAAGCACAGGAGATGCCCTCAGGTTATCCACATGTCTAAGGGGAAAGCATCCAGTCATTTATGCTGGGCAGGGTAGGTGGTTTCAATGCAGACTTCTGATCGCCTTTGAAGGCCAGCTTATAATGCCTGTGAGTGACATGTGAGTGCGTAGGTGAGACCACAGACTGGAGCATAGGCTGAAGACACACCTGCTGTAGAGACTTTCTGCCCACATCTTATTTAGATTTGTTTTAATTTATTTTTTAAAGTAGGTTGTCTTTTATTTTTTATTTTAGATTTATTTATTTTTAGAGAGAGAGGAGGGGAGGGAGAAAGAGAAGATGAGAAACAGCAATGTGTGGTTGCCTCTCGTGCGCCCCCTACTGGAAACCTGGCCCACATCTTAGGCATGTGCCCTGACTGGGAATTGAACCAGCGGCCCTTTGGTTTGCAGGCCGGCACTCAATCCACTGAGCCACACCAGCCAGGACTAGATTTCTTTTTAAAAGAGTCAGAAGAACTGGCATTTCCTGATGAGTTACTCAGCTCCTGGTCAGAGGTTTCTCATTTTAAATGTCAACAAGGCCTCCCTTTCGTAGTGCTGAGCTTAGGTGATGACGGCCATGTGCAATAACACTCCTAAAAGAGTGAGCTTCTGCCCTGGCTGCTGTGGCTCAGTGGACTGAGTGTCGGCCTGTGAATTGAAAGGTCACTAGTTCGATTCCCAGTCAGGGCACATGCCTGGGTTGCAGGCCAGGACCCCGGTTGGGAGTGTGTGAGAGGCAACAAACCGAGACGTTTCTCTCCCTCTTTCTCCCTCCCTTCCCCTCTCTCTAGAAATAAATAAATAAAATCTTTAAAAAGAAAGAAAGAAAGAGTTCAGCTTCCTAAGCTAGAGGGTTCCCATTGTGGGTCTGTTCGTTGCCAGACAATATTCTATTCAGCCCAGTTTCTCCTTGGGGGTTTTCTTCCATTTATCTGGGAGAATGAATGGTGGGCCGAGATTCCTGTTGCAGGAGGAAGAGGAAGTCAGAACAAAACCCACCAACAATCCCCGTTTCCCCAGACGCTCGGGAACCCAAGGCTCTCACCTGATGAACGGGACGTGGTACGGGCGTACAAAGATGTAAAGGCAGACGCCCACCAGCTGCGCCGAAGTCAAGAGGATGTACCTATGGGAGCGCGAGATGGCTTTCTGAAGCTGCTCGCCCCACATCTTCCGGTTGGTGGTGCTGGGAAAGGAAAACACGGTGCCGCCGGTGACCGTGGGCCAGGCAGCAGCTGTTGCGCCCACCCACGAAGCCTCCAGCCCTGAGCTCGTCCCGAACACAAGTGGGGGCAGGCAGTCTGCCTGGCAGGCCAGGCCTCCACTCGGCCCTGGGGCTGGCCATCTACTTCTGGTTGTGCCACATGCATCAGGACACACACTCCCAGTGCTGCTGCCTGGGGGCCAGCAGGAGACCCAGCCCCTAAGAGCTCCACAGAGTCAGGTTTTATTGTTTGTTTAGGAAGTTCCTGAAATAAAGCCGTAGCAGGTTAGGCAAGAAGAGGCCTGGCTGACTTCATGCCCAGTGTGAATCTGGTGGTGGGGAGAAGAGAGTCCTCCCACACTCCTGCTCTCACCTCTCCCGGGGGAAAAGTGACTCAGCCACCTCCCAGCCACACCCTCCATGTCACCACCAGCTCCCAGCAGGACGCAGCCTGCACACCTGGCCCATGCAGCACCTCAGAGAGCATGCTCTGTAATCCACCCTGCTTCCATTCCCTTAGTTAGCGGGGAAACAGGATGGAGCAGGGCAGTCAGTGGACCCTCTACACTGAGGGGCGCCAGTCAGCAGATTCAGACACAGGTGGCCGTGGCCCCACCCCTGGCTCAGGAAGCTCTAGACAGTTTTCACGTCACTCTTCTGCACCCCTGGCACCCACCCACTTACCTGGCATTGACAATATTCCCTGCACTCAGCTCCACCATCTCTTCAAACCCCACGGCAAAGATGTCGGCTGGGCTGCTGTCATCTGGGGGGCAAGTGGCAGATAAAGGAATCAGGCCAACCAAGGCCGGTGCTGGCTGGGGCATGGGGCGCCACGTAGGCCTGTGGGCCCAGGTGTCCCGTCACCCAGGGGCCCTCATCCAGACCACCGGTGGAGCTCCACAGGGGGCCCACCTTCCCTTGGCTCCCACTGTGCACTGAGCCTTTCCTGTCTACATTCTGGCGCACGTGACTACACCTCACAGCGAGGTCACGAAGCCTCAGTCAGAGGCCATGCGGAAGTCCCACTGCCGGGGGCATGGCGCCATACCCCCAACCAGACCCCAGGTGACTGGGGTGGTCACTGCCTCATGCTTGTCTGTGCCCCACAAGTACTTCTCCGGGCTCGGCCCAGCTTCCTCGGGGTTAATGGCTGTGGTGGGCCTGCCCAGGGGGCCAGTACCCTGGTGCTCAGAGAAGGGAAAATCCAGCCCTGCTGTGGGCTGGAGCCTGCTCCGATGAAATCTGCTAAAGATACTCCTGGTTTACAGATGCACCAACTCCCACGCCATCCCAAACGCCAGACTATCAGTGTCCTTTCCTGCTGGCCACACAGCCCAGCCAGGAACCTCGAACTTAACTGGCATAGAGTTTTTCTTTTTTTTAAAGAAAAAAACACTGTTCCTCTGATCTGCTGGGCAACCCTCACCATAACTGCTTCTCGCTCCTGAATGTGGTGAGTTTTAACGGGAGCCCTGGCGAGCCCTCTGTCCGTAAAATCCCCTGCAAAGTGAGAGCCAGCTTGCCGTTGGTGCCCACCCTCTTCCTGCAGGCAAGCAAAGACCGGCCGTTTTAGCAGAAGTGGGGGGAGTCTCTTGGGCCCAGGGGGTACTCATGCTCTCAGCACGTGCAGGGCCTGCGGGGTGGGGGGGCAGTCAGAATCATCACCAAGTCCCAGTGACCCCACACTGCGGACTTGAGTTACCCTGCTGCCTCAAGGCAGCAAGGGGGTGCGAACTGGGCCTGACACCATAGGGAAGGGGCCTGCTGACAAGTGGCTCAGAGAACAGCGTCTCCAGTCTTTTCCAGGACCCAAGGAAGCTGCAGGGAGCAAGGCAACTGGGTTAATGGGAGAAAATTGGCTTATTCTTCACGTCCTGAGTTCTGAAGCCCTTAAATATTACCTAGCAAGACCTCAGGCAAAAGGTGGGCTGTGAGATCAGGGATCACTTCCTCCTTAAAAGGGGCACAAATTTGGGACAGCCTGAAGTGGCTGTCCATAGAGATGCATGGTTGGTTTGGGGCAAGGCCGGGACAGGTGTCCTTGGCCAGCAGGGACATGGCCCCCATGCCCAGCTCTTCCAGAAGGCACCTTGTCCTCCTTAGACAAAAGCTTCTAAAAGTCAAACCCGAAAACCACAAAATCTGCCTGTGTGAGGAGAGGAGAGATTCACCGCTTTGATAACCTTTCCAAACATTTGGACAAGAGAAGATGTCAAACTGTTAATTTGCCAGGTGTGTTCTGGAAAGGTAGACCACTGTGCTTTTCACACCCCGAAGGAGCGAGAACACCAAATACCAGACGTCACAGGTCGGCCACCACCGGAAAGGGCAACCCACGGGCTCATCGGAGCTCTCTCTATTTTCACAGAAGCGAACGCACTCACCCTGGGGCTCGGCGGTGCCGGAAAGCCTGGGAGAGTCCAGCAGCCAGTCGGCCAGCTCGGCCGTCCCCAGGAGGTTGCTCCTGAACTGCTTCCCCCCATTCACGTTCCAGGTCCCCATGGCAATGCGGATCTGCTTGAAATTTGTGAACTCCGACTGGCGCTCCAGCATGGCTCTCAGGATCCTGGGGGTCACTGTGGGGGCACACAGAGGGGCGTCTGCCTGCGTTCCACAAGCCCCTGTGTCTTTTGGACACACGGACGGGGTCTCTGCCCGCAGGAGATGGCCACCTGTGCCCTAGACACAGGCCGTGGTAGGAAGAGGCTGCGACCCACCATGACCAGGACACCCCACTGTGGCACTGAGGCTGCAGAGTCCCAAAAACGCAGGACTTGGGAGCCCCTGTACGCACCCGTTCCCCACCCAGGGCCACAGAGGCTGGGACACCAGGTCACAGCGTCTCACCCCCACTCAGCATCCCCCGCACGACCTGGGGGAATCTAAGGGAAGAGGCACTGAGACGTGCCGTGTCTTAAACAGATAAAGCCGTAGACGCCTCATTCCCATCCGTGCATTCCCCACCTTCCATCCTGCACGCCTGGCATGCTTCCTTTGAACTTAGTCTCAAGGCGTCAAAAAACCATTCCTCTGAACCACACTCACCCCTCGCTACCCAAAATACGTTCCATTCTCGAAGCTAGTGACTGAACCCAGATCTAAGTCACATCTTCTCGCTGCCACACAAGACTCGCTGTCCTGCTCAGCAACCCTTTCAGCTTTCTCCGGCCACCCTTTTTCCCGGGGGCGGGGGGCAGACACAAATGCCACCCGGGTTCCCTGAAGCCACGTAGGAGCCCCAGCGGGAGACTGGAAGTGGAAAGGGGCTGTGGAATCATCTTAAACACGGGCAAATTGATTGTTTGAAACAAAACTTTCTAAAACAAAACTTAAGATTCTAATAAGGAAAAATGTTCTGTCTCCCCCTCTCCTATAATCTTACAGGCTCTAGGAGGTGAGATGCTATGAAAATTTCCCCAAAGGAACCTCTAGCTCACTTATTTATGGAATCTAACCCCCCAAATTACCCACAACTCATAGAATAGATCGGCAGCTGCCAGAGGTGGGGTGGAGGGTAGGTGGGTGAAGGGGCTCAAAAAATAGAAGACAAACGAGTCCTGGGGGTGTCACGTGCCACATGGGGACATCTCTGTGACAGCTGCTCAGAGAATAGATCGTAAGTTTTCGCCACAAGAGAAACATTTTTGCACTTCTGTACGGGGACGGGGACGGGTGTCAACCAGGCGAACTGTGGTCTTTCCCAGTACCGACAAACATTGAATCAGTTTCTTGTGCATCTGAACCTGGTACAATGTGTCGATTATATGTCACTTTTTAAAAAGCAGAAGAAACCTCTGGCTGCTGACAGAACCACGACCTCCTGTTCCCCAGAGAGGGTGCTCCTACCGCCTCTACCTTCACAGGGTCCTGGGGCCCGAAGGAGACAGGACGCCACCCTCTAGAAGGCTTGCTGGGACAAAAGACATCTGGCAAGGGGACCATTAGGGTGAGAGTCTCTGGTGTGAGTTAGCGTTCAAAGAGATGGACACTTCTAGAATAGTATGCTGACACCTCTGGATTGGGAAAAAGAGTCCAAACAAAGGTATGTGAGAGCGGGCTCCCACTCGAGGCCAGAAAGCCTGGGCGCCTGGAAAATACATTGGCAGCTGGGACTGGATGCTTATTTTTATTTTATATGTGTCTTTTGATGTCTGACAACCCCAGAATCCTTTCTGTCTGGTGAGACACTGCCCCTCCTCAGGTTAGCCCATTCTGTTTGTTCTAAATTACTATTTTTTTTAATCAAGGTAACATTTGCTAATAACATCATGTAAGTTTTAGGGGGACAACGCTAATTCACCACCGGTATACACCATTGACTGCTCACCCCTAAAAGTCTGGTTTCTACCTGTCACCGTACAACTGTCCCCCTCTAGCCACCCCCTCCCCCATCCCCCTGGCAACCCGCATTCTGTTGCCTGCCTCTATGAGCTGGCCTTTGTTTTGTGCTTCTTTTATAATCCATGTGAGCGAGATCACACGATTTTGGTTTTTCCCATCTGACTCATTTCGCTCAGCATAACACCCTCAAGGTTCACCCGCGTTGCTGCAAATGGCGACATTTCATCTTGCTTTTGGCTGAGAAGTATTCGCCGGTAGATACAGCACCTGTTTGTCCATCCGTCTGTGGATGGGCATGCGGGCTGTTTCCACATCTCGGCTATTGCGAAGAAGCCGAGGGCACGTGGGTGATGTGAAAACCACCCAGCCCGGGCTCAGGCCTCCCCTCTCTGGCCTGCACCCCCAGAGGCAGCAGTGCCCCTGTGCCCTGTCTTCCCAGGACCAGGCATTGGCCAGTGAGCACCCATGTCTACAGCCCAAAGCCCACTGAGGCCATTTGAACCCGCCGGTCCCAAACCGATCGCCCTGCCGAGCCTTTCCCACAGAGACCCGGAGAAAGGCCCCACCTAAGCACTCCCTGGCCCCTGCTCTCTGCCTCCTGACAACCCTGTGTGCAGGGCCCCTCCCCCATCACCCTCCCCCTTCCCCGCACCCCTTCCCCCTCCCCATCTCTAGCACCTGTGGCTATAAAGAACTTTGTTTTTTCCAGAACCTCTCCTCTGCCTCCTCTTGTGGCCGCACGTGACTGACTCTCACAACAGAGGACAAAACAAAGCTGCAAGCTGCTTAGGTCAAGGGTCAAGCTCAAGTCACAGCCAAGTGCAGAGCAGAGACGCTCCCTCTGTCTGCCCCAAGGCTCAGGGGAGTGTCACTCGCCCTCTGGGATTACATGAGGGCGGCGGGAAGGGCTGGCTAGCATCCCCCCCACACCCCCTCTCCGTGGCAGGGGAGCTGGACGCCTCCATGCAAGTGGAAAGGGCACCCGCGTACCCAGCAGGGCCGTGTTGTCCAGAAGCATCCTTCCTTTGTCTGCAGACTCCTCAGGGTAGACGTCCCCGACCAGCAGCAGTTTGATGGCCTCCTGCTTTACCCCATCGAAGAAGTTGGACTGGATGGTGCGCGACACAGACCGGGCCCCATCCTTCAGCTTCCCCACCTGCCGGGAGCCAGCCCACAGGCCGTGAGAGGGGTCCACGCTGGCCCCCGCCCTCCTCCTCTCCCTCAGCCTGCCCCTACCTTGGCCTTCCCCTCCAGGGCCCGGCTGCCCGTGAACATCTTGCTCAGGCTGTGCCCATTCAGAGACCACATGGCTTTGAAGGACTCCACGAAGCGGTCAGCGATGGGCTTTGAACTCAGCCGCAGGCTCTCGAGCTGCAGGTGAAGGACCTGGGGGAGGAGTAAGGGACAGCTGTCATTGACTTCTCACCTGGAAGCTCCCCCACGGCCGTCTCCTCACATCACCACGTGGGTTCCTTCCTTGGCAGACGGTGTGGAGCACCCTGCGCCCCTCCAGGGCAGGAGAAACCTTTGCAGCAGAGAATGGGGTCCCCACTTTATCTTTATCATCCCACCCAGCCCTCTTCTGACCCCCTCACTCCCAACACCCTGCCCCCAACCACCAGGGGGCTGGACAGGAAGCCAGGGCAGTTCTGGGACCTCATGCCTCCTGCAAGCAGGGAGTCAGGAGAGATCACCAGACACACAGACAGGCTGGGGCTTCCCTCTGACGCCTCAAACCAGGCTCATCTCACCAGCCCAATGGTTTGTTCGCAACAGGCCTTCTAGAACTACTGGTCCCCAGGGCCACCACGTCTGAGATGCACAAGGGTGCCTATGGTGGTCCAGGGGCAGGTCAGCCCGCCCGGGTCCCTCTCTCTGGACACCTGGTACCCCAGTCCCACCTCCCCACAGTGAGACAGTGAGCCCAGCAACACCCTCATCTTGCCAGCTGAAGGTGTGGGTGTGACACAAGTGACCCGAGGGCCTCAGCAGGGACAGACCTCGAGCGCAATGAAGCTCTGCACTGTGTTGGTTCGGTCCAGGCAGTCGAGACAGTTCATCCGCAAAGTGCCTTTCTGGAACCTTTGGGGACAGCAAGAAATAAATGGTGACATGTCGCGTTTGGAGGAGCAACGGTGGTAGCATGTTTGATAGTACACACCCCCGCCAAAGACGCGTGCCCCTCCTTAGCAGCTCATGGGGACCCCGTCTTCATCCTGATGGACCCCTGGCCCTGCTGGGTGGCAGGCAGACCGCAGGGCACACACGTGGCAGCCCGCACACCGGGGGCAGTATAAACACAGTCCATTCTCGAGATTCCCTGGAGTCATGTTCTCGAGGTCGCTGTGAACATCTGGGGAACTGGACCGCGCGCACACTGGACCACTGCCCCTGGGGATGCTGCGCCAGGTCCCTACAAGCTGCTGGTCACAGGTTCCCATCAACTGATCAACACAGAACCCCACCTGTGGGTGCTTCTGTTTCAAGACACCTTCCCGAGAGCACACTGTTCACTCGTGGACACCGAGCTCGTCACCAGCAGCACCCCATGGCTGAGCAGCGCTTGTGAGCACACGCCTCCTCCGTCGAGGCACACCCAGCCTCGCTGAGCTGAGGGCCCCTGGACGGCACTCACCACTGCACTGGGGGGCTGTTTCAAACCGTGAAACCGCAACCAGCGCACAACAATGTAAAAGTGCGGCTCTGGGAAGGCAGAAAGGACACTGGCTGCCACACAAGAGCTGAGCGGAAAGGCAGAGCCTGACGGGCACCCGCGAGGGGCGGCGCCGTTCCAAGCGTGCCTGTGCACGTGCGTGAGTGTGGATTTGGGGTCACAGAAAGGTTTTCGTGAGCGGGCACCATCGCAAATACAGAATCTGGGAAGGAGGAAGCTGGACCGCACTGCGATTTGAAGACTTTGGGCCTCCTTTTCCTGCCGAGCTCCGAGCGGGGGAACCCACATCCCAGTTTTCCCGCGCGATCGGAATTATGCAGTTGCTCTCCTCTGCTCTCGGGGGTTTTGTCACCGTCCGGACACATTCTGTGGTTACCACGGCTCCACGTGGCCACCCGGTCCCCTTTACTAGTGCACTTAACACGTTTTACTGCCTACTCACAAAATTCAAAAGCACGTCTGGCCGTGGGAAGTGGGAGAGGCCGGAACCCCAGACCGCTCCATTCCCGAGCCTGCACCCCATTGTCAGCGGCCGGGCGCCCTGGTCCCTCCACAGCCTGGCCCCCAGGGAGACGGCGACACGGGCGGAGACTCACCGCGGACTCACACTCTTGCCCTTGGTGAACACGCCGAAGTCATCCCAGTGGAGCTGTAACTGGGGCCTCAGAAGGTTCTCCAACTTCTCGAGCTTCCCGCCTTTGGCAAACTGATGGAAGTCAAAGTTTATCATAGGCGTGTCCCCGGCGTGGCAGGAAGCCCAGAGCAACTTCTGAAAGGGGAGAGGAAGAGAGTGGCAGGGGCCACGGAGGGAGGACAGTGACAGCTGCCATCTGAGTGGCTGAACCCACTACTCACTGGAGCGCACGGTTCTGCTTCATGGCGTAGGGTGGACCAAGCGGTCACCAGCCCTGACCCCGGAAGGGAAGCACGGAGCAAACCCACAGACTCACAGACAGCATCTTGTCTACAGGTGGTCCAACTTGGGCAAAGGACAGCCGGGGCAGGTGGGGCTCGCCCGGGAAGACCCCACCCCTGCTCCAACATCACTCTCCTGCAGGGCTCTCTGTCCTCCAGGCACCCAAGTGCCACGGCCCCTGCGGCACAGGGCACTGCAGCAGGCTGGGAGCTCACAATCCAGCTCGAGGTTGTCTGGTGACCAGTCCCATCCAGACAAGCACAAGCCCCCAGGTGGGAGTGCTCTGCTGTGACTGAGCCTCCTAGGGGGGCCTCTGGGTGCTCCTGGCAGAGGCTTCCCTTCCACACAAGGAACCTCACAGGTCGCTCCTCAGCTCCCTCTCCAGCCCTGAGGTAAAGGAGACCTGACGGCCTTCCCAGAGGCCTGGCCCAGGCCCCACCCACCCCACCCTACCCCACCCCACCCCGCCCCACCCCAGGGGCTTCAGTCAGACTGTCCAGAGCACCTAATGACTCTGAAGGACTAGGACTCTGGCTGTCTGGTCCCCGTGAGTCAAAGCAACCATGCACCCCGGACCAGAATGCAAATTGATGCCTGGGGGCCACTGTCCAGAGAGACTTGCTATGAAAATCGAGTCAGCTGAACTAAACAGCGTGTCACTTAGTGGCTTTATGATCTGGAGCGAGCACCTCGCCCCTTGGGGCCTGATAACCGCCAGGTCTCAGGCTGGTGGCAGGCAGGTATGTGGACCTCAGGCAGGTGCGTGGCCCTCAGCATTACAGAGCTGGTGGGCAGCGGGAGCTGGCTCCACCTGACACCTGGTCGGGCCTCCTATCTGCCCAGGAGCCTGTCGTCTCCTGTCCCTCTTGTGACAAAAGAGCCCGTGGGCACAGGAGGCACTTGCACCAGCTGACAGGTGCTGAGGACATCCCTTCCTTGCATCTCAAAGCATAAAGGGGAAAGAGATTCTTGTTTTTTTTTCCCTTGCTTTCCCCCTTTTTCTTTTTCCTTACAAGAAGCTGCCAACATTGCTGCCAAGATGGGTGGAAGGGAAATATTTCTCAATCTTGTTGCTAGTAGCAACAAACCAAACAGGAAAAGCAGGTCTGGCCAACTGGAAAGTCCGCTCCCAGCCCACGGCTTTCCTAAGCAGAGTGAAGTGGGCACCCGGCAGGGTTCAGCCTGCCAGGGTCAGGGGTCATGGGGTACAGCGGACACCACTGCTCCTGAGGTGAGGTCTGACTTCAAACTCCGTCAGGGGCACCCTTGGTCTTGGAATGACCAGAGGGCTCTTCTCCATCAGTGGGGGCCGTGGGAGATTGGAAAAGGAGTGGAGAGGCCCATTCTGGAACGTCTCACTGATGCAGAGGACTGGATACAAGCCAGAACTCTGGGAACAATAGAGACCAGGCCGGTGGTGGTGGGAGGGGAAGTTGGGGGAGGCTTTTACTCCTATTGCTTCCTCTCCTGCCCAGGATTTCTCCCCACGGGTCCCTGACCGTGGGCCAGGGAGCCCCAGGGAGCCCACGGGTATAGAAAGTCACTTCAGGGGCAGTCCAAATGAGGGTGAAGGACGGAGGGCTCCAGGGGAGCAGGCGGGAATGGTGTGAGTTGCTTGTCTTAAGCCCATCAGGGGTTCTGAAGGGCCACTGCAGTGTCCTGCGGGGCTCGTGTGAGCTTGCCAGGAGGTGCAACCAGCAGCTGGCCACAGCAAGGGAGGACGGGAAGCCCAAACATTCATGCACACGTGTGCATGCAAGTGAGTATGTGTGCACGTTCATCCAGGGGGAGGCTCTGCAGGAAGTGCAGTCAGAGACGAAGGCGACCTGATTTGACTCTGAGCAAATTCTCTCAGACACCAGGTCGGGCGCATGAATTGCCTGATGCTGGAGCTCTGGTGAGGAAAGATCTCCTCAAACATGGTAAGATCTGCAATATGGTTTCCAGCCACCCTCCCCGCCCCACCAGGGAGCCTGCCTCTAGAGAGCAGGGGCTGCAATTGTCCCCGGTGCACCACATGCCCACGCCCTGTGTGTTTACCTTGAATGCCCTGTTGAGCACCTCCTCGCCACCTCTGCTCCCCAGCAGGTTTACGACCACTTGCTTCCCATACTGCTCCTTCAGAAGTACCATATGCCTGCAACAGAGCAGGGCAGCACCGTGACCCTGTGTCCCCAGGACACAGGCAGCTCCGCCCTCGAGGGGGCAGGGGGTGGAAAGGGCTTGCCGGGCACTTAGTTCCAGCACAAGCTTCTGCATGGAAGGCTTCAGCCAAAAATAAATAAACTGCCCTGGCTGGTGTGGCTCAGTGGATTGAGTGCCAGCCTGTGAACCAAAAGGTCGCTGGTTCGATTCCCAGTCAGGGCACATGCCTGCGTTGCAGGCCAGGTCCCCAGTAGAGGGTGTGTAAGAGGCAACCACACACTGATGTGTCTCTCCCTCTCTGTCTCCCTTTCTAAAGATAAAAGAATAAAATCTTTTAAAAAAGTAATAAATAAACCCGGCACACCAGAAGAAGGACTTTCTATAAAGCACCCTATCACATCCAGAATAGCTGGCTTGGCCTCTCATTAACAGAGCCTTAGAAACGCCACACGTGTATCTGTGAAATTAACCTGCTTCACTTGGTGGGCTGTCTGTCCTGCAAACTACAACCCTGGGAGGAAGGCAGTCCACCTTGGGGTCCGATTTTTATCTGAGTGCTGCATTTTATGAGGTTTAACCCAAACAAGACGGCACAACAAAATTTCAGGCTTCAGGAAAGTTATTTGTATATCAGAGACCATTTTTAAAATACCTATGTTGAAATATTAGGGAGAGATTATAATATCTTTTATCACCAACTTTTGAAAAGTAACTTTATAATTTTAATGGTAGAAATGTTTAAATGTAGTATTTTTATTTACTTTTTAAAAGATTTTATTCATTTATTTTAGTCAGAGGGTAAGGGAGGGAGAAAGAGAGGGAGAGAAACGTCAGTGTGTGGTTGCCTCCCACATGTCCCTTACTGGGGACCTGACCTGACCTGCAACCCTGGCACGTGCCCTGACCAGGAATCGAACCACCGACACTTTGGTTTGCAGGCTGGTGCTCAATCCACTGAGCCACACCAGGCAGGGCTAAATGTAGTATTTTTAAAAGCAAAGGAAAAAGACGCAATGTAACAGGCAGATAGAAAACTAATTTAATAGGGCCATTTTTACACCTACATATAGAGAAAAGACCAGAAGATACACCATGATGTTAAAAGAGGTGGAATTTTATGTCATTTAAACTTTTTTCCTTCTTTAAACATTTCATTACTTTCTAAATTTCTACAATATGTTTATTTTATAAACAAATTTTAAAAAATTCTCACCAAAGAGCACTTTTTAACAAATCCTCACCAGAGGATAGTTTTTTCATTGCTTTTAGAGAGAAGGGAAGAAAGAGAGAGAGCAACTTCGATGTGAGAGAGGAACACTGACTGGTTGTGTCCCCTACGTGCCCTGGCCAGGGACTGGACCCACACCTCTCAGTTCCAGGACGACGTGCCAACCAGCTGAGCCACACCGGCCGGGGCACAGTTAGCCCTGTTAGAGAAAAACACTCTCTTACTACCTCTGAGGGGCAGCACTGGGTAGAAGAACATGATTCGGAAGTGGGCAGTTTAGGTTTCTCAGCTGACGAGTTGAGGACACCTGCCGGTGTGGGCGGACTTCCCCAGAGCAATACTCGGGGCAGCCCTGCCCGCCCTACAGTCCTTCCCGGCGGGGAGACCTACAGCCCGGCGAGATCGGAGGGCTCAGGGGCTCTGGCACGGCCAGGCGGGGTGAGGCTGCCGGAACAAACGGAACATTCACAGCCGGTCCCTCCTGGGTTCTTTCCGGTCGGCCTGCCCAGGGCAGGGGCGTCCAGATCTGAGGCCTGGCACGTGCACCGAACATCAGGCTCCGCTCTGGTGGCACGTCTGAGCTGCCCGGCACTGAGAGAGCACCCTTGACTTGGGGGAGAAATGCGAGGAAGCCCACTGTGGCCACACCCCCAAGCCAAAACCAAGCCGCAGTGCCACTTATCAGAGTTAAGGCTGATGTCTGAGGCCCAGCTGACCGACGCCTGCGTGCACATCCCAGTTGGCTCCGGACTCCAAGGCTCCGAGAGAAACAACGCGACTCTACTCACGTCGTCGCCGGCCTCAAACAGCCCTAATCAAACGATTCCCTCTCTGAGCCAATTCCTTCATCTGCAGCGTGAGGCTAACCAATCCCCCTCCTGTGAAGAACGGGTATGAGGGCTAAAAGGTGGGTGACCGTGAGAAGTCCGGTGCTGGCACGTGGGAGTGGGTTCTCCTTTCGATTTATTGATAAATTGATAAATTTATTAGTGATAAATCGAAAGACTCATCGCACTGGCTCTAACAGAGTCTTGGAGTCCACCCGAAAGGCAGATCCAGTAAGGCCCCCCTGGCCTCTGTGGCTCTGTGCACCTAGGGTCTTCTTTTCACATTTTCTACCCATCTGTACTGCCACATGCAGCACCTCGAGAAACTGGGAGATTTTCAGGACACTGAGGGATCAGAGTTCCCTCTGACACATCCTTCTCCAGCTCGGCATAACGGAGGGACCGACAGTCAAACCCACGCAAAGGGAGGGAGGGCGATGGAGCGGCTTCACTCTCCCGTGGAGGTGACACGGGGCACCGCCCAGCTGGAGGCTAACACTGTCATCAGAACCGTACGATGCTGCAGTCACAGCCCACGGCCTGCTGGAAACACCCCCTTCCTCCAGACACGGCAGGCAGGTGACAGAATGACAGTGAGTAACCAGGGAGCTGGTACAGTGCTGACAGTAAGCACTGTGTGGGTGTTAAAGCTACCCACGGGAAGGGTTCTGGTGGGAGGGCGGGCGGAGGGACTCACTTTGGACCAGACACACCAAAGAACTGGAGACTCTTGAGGGCCCTGTGACGTCCCAGAGATCTGGGGCACCCCTCTAGGGGTGATACAGCCCTGTTCCCCGGGGGCCCGCAGCACCCCATCACGGTCTGTGGGAGAAACCTGTGGCCTCACTCCCAAACACTCACTTCCAAACTGCTCTGCAATGACAGTGACCCCGTCAGCAGCTGTCAGCACACCCAGGCAGCTCCTCCAGTGGGGGGTGGGAGAGGGCCCACAACCGGTCCAGCTCCCAGTCAGGGTGCATGGGAAAGGGGGTGACTGGAAGCCCGAATCTGACGCAGGCGCTGCCTGCCAAAGGGCATACGGTCTCAGGAAGGTTTTGGTGATTCGCAGAGGAGACTGAGTTCGCCCTCAGATTTAGGGAAGTGAGCATGAAAAAGGAGAGGGCTTATACGCTCAAGTACACACACACACACACACACACACACACACACACACACACACACACAGATTTAAAAGTATGTCTGTATAAAGTCTTAATTTAAAAATGTCAGAAAGACACGAAGGCTTTTAAAACAAGCCCAGCATACTCCTTCTCTTTTGCTTCCGGCCGACTCGGGAAGAATTTCCTTTTAGGTTATATGTTTACTATTTCCTGCGAACATTTAATGTAGGTCAATGCCAACTAAAAGAAGTCCATATGCACCCTGCGCAGACCACTTTAACAGTGTTCGGGAAGAAAAGGCTAACAGGTTACACATTAGGTTTCTCTCCCCAGGAAAAGCCACGGTCTGGGCCGTGCTCGAGAGGGGCCGCGGCAGGCTGGCGTTACCTGTCTATGGTGGGGGATGGCCACAGACAAATTTCAAGTCCACGTGAAGCTTCCGGTAGAGTGATTAGAATACAAAATTACTTTCTGAAATTTTATGACAGTCTCTAACATAATCTTTAAACTTGGCATTTAGATGAAAAAAGCAGACACTTCAGGAAGCTATTAACTGTTCAAGTTCAAATTACTAACAGTTCAGGTTAGCAATGGCTTTTCCTGAGCAAACTGCAAAATACTGTGTTGTGATTCAGTTTGACGCTGATTCTTTTCTAGAATGCTACATGAAAAAGCTAACAGTAAAATCCCTGGCCGTGGAAATTGGAAGTTAGGGTGCTTTTACTTCTCACTTCATACCTTTCAATGTGTTGACTTTTAAAATCTATGAATGTTACCTTAAAAAAAAAAATTTTTATTTATTTTTAGAGAGAGGGGGAGGGAAACATTGACGTGTGAGAGATACAGCATTTGGTTGCCTCTCGCACACCCCCAACCAGGGACCTAGCCCATCACCCAGGCATGTGTCCTGAGTGGGAATCAAACCAGGGACCCCTTGGTTTGCAGGCTGGCACTCAATCCACTGAGCCACACCAGCCAGGACAAAAAAACCTATGAATGTTGCTTTTAAAACAAAACCAAAGAGCTACAAATATCCTATTATTTAGATGAGGCCTTATTAATCAGGGTGAATGGATAAAGCTTCATTACAGAAGGACCTGGTAAGAGAAAATAATACCAAGTGTCACTTGCACATGTACTACTGAACCTTCAGGGAACCGGAGAGCAGGTGAAACTCCCTTTTGCAAAGGACCAAAGCAAAGGGCAAATTTAGATCCAGAGTGTGGGGCCCTCCGCTGCCTGCCGTGCACTGAGCTACTGTCCGACGGAGGACAGACCCCTAAAGAGGACGGGCTTAGCATGGCGTCAGATGACCTTACTTGTCGAAAGCGGGGGCGTTGGCTTCCAGGCCTCTGTTGAGTCTCAGATGATGGGAGCCAACCTACAACAAAGAGAAACCACACCAGTGACTCCCGCTGCTCTGGGAACCCAGGAAGTGGTGGTCCCCGCCCCCACCCCAAGCTGCCAGCCAGGCCTCCAGCCACACTTTCCCAGCCCCCTGGGAGGCCCCGCCCAGCCCAGGAAGGCCAGGCCTTGAACACTCCAGCCCTCCGCCTGAGTCAGGCTCTGCTGCGGCCCAGACCGAACTGCCGTGCAGACTGCGCCGCTGGATCCTTCCGCAGGCAGAAGAGAAACCGCGGGGTGAGACCCCCCAGGCCCGTGTCAGAGCCACAAACCCTCCGTGGGCAGAGGCGCAGCCACGCCGACGGGAGCGAGACCACGGCCCCAGCGTCCTCTACAACAACGGGGCCCTCGAGTGCCCCTAAAACCTGAGTTATTAGCGACCTGCAAAGTAATGTGCCTTATTATTCAGAAGTAGCTACTGAACGCTGGAAGTTTAAAAAACGAGCTTAAAACGACACACTGTTACTGGAGCCAGCCCTTCCCCAAGGGCTCTCTCTGGACAAACCTGGGACATTTCGAGCACTGAACTAGTTAAGGACAGTGATGGGTTGTGACGTGGAGGATGAATGGGAGCCCACACATGGACCTGCACAGAGGAGAGACGGCTGGCTGGGTTCGTGGGTGGGCAGGTCGGTGGCAGGGTGGGCAGACGGCGGACAGTGGGCGGGTGGACGGAGCAGAAGGGAGGGCTCTTCCCTGGAGTAGAATACCACCTGACAGATGCCGAGGGAGTGGTGGGAAGTCACCATCTTACAGCCATGGCAGTAAATCTTCGCCTGGCGAAAGCCCCACGTTGGCCATGACTGCTGGGGAGAGTCCGGTGAGGAGTTGGGTGCTGGCTTGGCCTCGCAGCACCCCCCCCCCACAGGTTGCTCTTTGGTTGACAAGGTAAAGGTACTGACTAAGTGCAGCACTGAGTAGCACCTGGCCCAGGGGATCAAAATTAACATCACTAAGGAGGGGCAGGGGGATGCCCTGAGAAGGACGCGTGTCAGGGATCGAGACCCTGAACCTGACCGTGAGGAAACACCAGGGAACGTCAGGATGAAGCCCATTTGCTTTAAAGAAAAAGGCAGCCAGTGTTCTCCAAAAAGGTCGGTGTCACAAGAGACAGAAGGCAGAGGAAGTGACTGAGACTAAAGGAGACCAGAGATGTGACAACTAACTGAGACGTCATCCTGGCCTGGGGCGGTGAGGGGGGTGTTGCCAAGACGGGCATTACTGAGACAACTGACTAATCTGGAATGTGACCGCAGGTCAGCTCCAGGAGCTGTGCCCACGGCACCTTGCCTGCACGTGCCCCTGGGCTGTGGTGACAGAAGAGAGGGTCTTTGCTCTTAGGAGAAACTGCCTGACAGGACCACACGTTAAGAGATGAGGTACACAACCTCCTCTCAGCGGTTCGGAATGTGACAGCACATGTGTGTGGTGAGATGGTGACATTCAGCGACTCTGGGTGAAGGACACAGCAGGTCTCTCTACCACTCTGCCAACTTGGCTGCAGGTCTGAAGCTATTTCAAGACCGTTTCTTCACATGTACTGCTCAGGCCTGGTTGTCACTGAGCGTTGTGAAAATGGGGCCGTTGGACTCACCGCAGGGTCAGATGCAGTCACTCTGAACGCGTACCAGTGTCACTCAACAGCCCCTCACCCCACAGGTAACACAGGCCTCCCTCTTCCCACCCGGGGAAAGTGCCCGCCTAGAAAGCCGGCTTCCCAGCAGCAGGGCCCGCCTAGAAAGCCGGCTTCCCAGCAGCAGGGCTGGAGGAGTCTATAAATAAAGCCTCAAATCCCTTTTGGTTCCAAGAAACCCTGGGGAGTCTCAAAGGCGGCTCCACGGAAAGGCCTTCGTGGTGTGGCTCTGTTCATTCTGCCCCGAGATCCCGGGGGCCGTCCACACCTGGCCAAGGACGTGAGCTCCCTAATTCCAAAAGCTCTCCGCACCTGGGCCCGGGAGCACGGCTCGGCCCAGCACTCCCAGGCCAGGCAGCACCCGCCTGTTTTTCTGGATTTCCTGCAGAAATCGGGTCTGTGTTCCTCGCGGCCACCCTGAGGTCCCCCAGGGCTGAAACCCTAGAGACAGCATGGTTGCTCCATGTCTGTCTGTCTGTCAGTCATCGCCAGAAATCTCTCCCTGCTTCAGGGAGACTGTGGCTGTTTTTTAAGAGTTGTCCCCATGGGAACACAGTGAGGGGAAGACAGAAAAGGAGGGCTCAGAGGCCTGGATTTCAGTCGTGACAGTCTTGTTACTGGACGTGTCTAACTGTCCCGCCCCAAGTCACAGCCCAGCGTTTCTCTTCAAACAGGTAGGAATTTCAGCCATGGGTGACCCGACTCGGCAGTGTCCAACCTCTGGGCTCGAAATTCCTCCTATCACAAGAAAAGTGTGTCACCAGCCCCGGATGGAGTTAGTGAGCACACCCGACACCCATGTCTGCACGGCACGGGGTGGTGCATAGAAAGACTGGGGAGAGATGGGGGACCCTGAATTCCTTGCCGTGGACGACACCCCCACAATGGGAACGCCAAGGAAAGACCTAGAAACACATTTCCAGGTTCCTATCAAGTCTGCCTCACAAGTGCAAATTAATTGGATGGAAACTGCCCCTATGTACCAAGAACAAGCAGGGTAACAGGGCAAGATGCTGCAACAGCGGGACTCGGGGATGGCGAGGACCAGCCGGGGAGCAGCAGCCCACAGTAGCCCGCCTCCCCCCACCCTGCCTCCTCCTCTGTCCACTCTGACACTGACCCGCATCAGTCCTCTCCAGTGTCACCTAGTTCCGAGGCCACGGTATGCCGGAAGCCTCGAGGAGGAGCTGCAGTCGGGGCTGGAACGAAGCCACCGTTGGCACCGGCACACTGGAAGTGAGTGCGAGGCTTTCCGTCCGTCATCTCCCTCCTTCTTCATCCACCCTCCTCCCGAGGCCGGGTGGACACGTGGACAGTCACTCCCATCTGAAGTCGTCACTTCCCTTCTACAGACCACAGACCTATGGACAGTGGCCATGAGAGTAACCGCAGTCTTGAGGACATGTGGCTGTGAGTTGGCCCAGAGTCTGCACCGACACTTCAGGGAGCCCCACGACCACAAAGGGAGCTTGTGAGTCTCTCCAGTCAGCCCACTGTGTGCATCTCTCTTCCCAACTCCAAGTTCGGGAACAATGAGCTGGTGGCTTGGAATTGGCCACGATGGGAGCATTTACACCACAGTAATGGGCAAATAAATGCTACAAATTGAACTTCTCCCCCTGGCCCTCAGAAACTGGTTTATTGGCATACCCCTGCGTGGCCCCCAAGCCTTCCTGAGTGTGGCAGTCACCTAGGGCTTTTCACAAAGTACGCACGCCTGGCTCCCACCCCAACACTGCGATGTAATTGGGGTGGCATGCAGCCTGGGCATCAGGAGCTTTGAGGTTGCCCAAGTGACTCTAATGTGCAGCAAAGTGGGCACCACTCCTTTGGTGGATGCTGGGCAAAGAAGTGTAACCTCAGCAGAGCGTACAAGCCCATCTTGATCTGGCCCTTGCCTGCCTTTCCCATCCCACCTCCCGCCAAGCCCCAGGCCTAAGACTGCAGGCAGCCAGACCAGGATACTCCTCTCGTCTGCTGGGAGCTCAGGGGCTACAGCGCCTGCACCCACAGCTCCCTCGGCGAGGCCTGCCCTCCTTGCCTGGTGATTCTGCCCCAGCCTTCCCAAGTCAGCTCAGACACCCCCCCTCGGCCTGGGTGAGTGGCCTTCCCCAGAGCCGCCTCTCTCACAGGCTCTATTCACACAATGCTGTCATGTCCTGTCCCTTCCTCCCAGAGGCTGTACCTGATGCCAAGAACCATGCCTCATGTAGCCCCAGATGCTCAATGAGTGCCTATGGGATAGATGAACAGCTTATTCCCGGTATCTGTGAGGGCTGGGAGATGGAAGAGCCTAGAAGATGGGTCCTTGTGCTGCATACTGACCGAGACAGGAGGACACTGTCACTGCACCTCAGCGTCCTCAGGGAGACATAGGGGGAAACTCTCATCCCGCTTTCCAGACGTGAATAGTCTGGCTTCTCCTGATGCAACCTGGGCTTTGGTCTCCTCGATGTTCTAACTCATGTCAGCGACATTAACAGCTACCATTTCCAGTGCTTTCTCGGTTCTGGATACCGTGCGAATTCTAATCCACATTAACATGTTTCATCTTCTCCATAACCCTGAGGATGGTGTTGTTGATCCCATTTTACCTAGTAGTAAACTGAGGCTTAGCAAAGAAAAGAACTTCTCTATTTTTTTGGAAATAAGAACTTCATGTTTGGATTGAAAACATTTTATGAGATAAGAACTTTGAGATAAGAACTTCTCAGAAGCATGCGTGTCCTGGATGGGAGAGTCGGAACTGGAACTAGAGCCCAGGTCTGCATCCCTTCATAGTCTGTGCTCTCCATCACATGAAGAGTGACCTGTTCTCCACCGTGGTTGCCTTAAGCCCGGGAGCTGTGTGCCACACGTGAGACCCACGGCCAGGACGCGTCAGCAATTTCATCTTGGCTTCAGCTCATTTCCATTGTCAGTTTTTTCCCCTACCCTAGCCTCTTCATCATCTTAATTTTAACTTTTTATTTTTTAACCTCACTGAAGACCTTTTTTCCCACTGCCTTTTGGAGAGAGAGGGAGGATGAGAAACATCAGTGTAAGACAAAAGCATCAATCAGTTCCTGCCTGTACATGCCTTGACCAGGACTCGAACCCACAACCTTTCAGCTATGGGACAACGCTCCACTCTACTGAGCCACACTGGCCAGGGCTCTTCATTAGTTTTGAAGCTGTTGTTCTACAGCCATCTTCATGTTGGAACAGGGAAGGTACAAGCACACAAACAGCACACACAGCACCAGGCATCCGAGGGCTAAGGAAACAGCGTTTGACGGGGGGTAGGAGACTGCAGGCAAGGTGGGAACAGCAGGGAACCGGTCTGCTCTGCCTCTCCCTCCAGCCAGCTTAGCCACAGGGAGCTTCGGAACGCAGACCCCACTCCCCTTTGCAAGACGGGTGCTGGGTCAGCACGTTTCGTGGGAAGAAGGCTCTTACGTGACCAGGGGGGCAAAGTCTTCCACAGACTAACAGTGTATAAAATATATACTCTATCGCTAACTCTTCCAGGACAGCAATTAGCTGTGAGGGTAAAATTTCAGTGTGGCTATTTATAGAGCGTACAACCGACTGACACAGCAAGGATGAAAGTGTCCAAGGGACATGGTGGCTAGAAATGGCTCGGAATCCAGGAGTTTCGAGTGAAGGCCCCGTTCCTGTGAAAATGAGGCATCATCCCACCATCCGCTCTGCCCATCCCTCTCCCCCATCTGCCCCCCTTCCCACAAGGCTCGGGTTCCCTGGGGCAGCCCCAAGAGGGGGTTGCACTGCAACTTAGAAGGCAAGCCTTTCATCCAAAAATATTTTCACGTTTAATATAACCTAAAGGAAGAAGGGTAGGGGAAAGTTCAAAATGGAGGAAGACAACCAGAATCAATCTTCAAGCTTGCTATTCATACAGTTTCAGTGAAAGAGGCCACAGCCCGCCCCTGCCGTGAGCGGCCCTGCTGGTGCCCTGTGGAAACGACCAAATTTCTCCGTGATGATGGGTGGTATTAGACGGTACATGTCGGTATTAGACTCAAAGGTTAGCAAATCCTTAATAAGATTAATGAATATAACGACTTTTTTTTAATCCTCACCTGAGAACACTTTTTCATTGCTTTTAAAGATGGAGGGAGGGAGAGAGAGAGAAACATAGATTTGAGAGAGAAGCATCGATTGCTTGCCTTCCTGTACACACCTGAACTGGGAATCGTATGCCTAGGCTGGGTATTGAACCTGCAACCTAGGCATGCGCCCTGACTGGGAATCGAACCTGTGGCCTTTGGTTGTTGGATGACACTCCAACCAACTAGGCCACACCAGCCAGGGCATGAAGCCTTTTGAAACAAATTTTGAAGGAACTGTGGAGGCTCTGGAGAAGCAGTGTCAGGGTCTGAATGATGTCAGCTGCCAAAGAGCGGGACACCCAGGCCCCACTGGTAAGTCAGATGGTGGGATGGCTGTTCCATGTCAGGTAGGGGCAGATGGGAGATCAGCCTCAACGAGGGAACGACGGGTGACTCTTGCTTTGTTTTTAGAAGAGGGTGACCAGAACAGGGAGAGTCCTAGAAGTACTACCGAGGATGGCCAAGGAGCTACAAGGTCTGAAGAGCCAGACCTGCTCTGGGGCTGTGTAACCTGGATGCAGACAGAGTGGAGCTCGCTCACTACCGCCACCGCCCCAGAGCACGGCCTTGTGCTCGGCCCTCAGATCCTGTGAGCGGGACCCTCACCTGGGGGAAATGGACGCATTTCAGAGCGTCCTTCCCAAATTCTAAGACCCTGTCATGACCATCCCCCCAATTTGTCACTTCCTAACGTGGCCTCCTCCTTTCCTTTTGCACCCTAATCATTGGATCTTTGCTTTTTAGTCTAAATGCAGAGCTCCAGAAGTTTCAGAAGGAAAACTCCAAATCTAAAGAAATCAAGTTTCAAACACTCCTTTGGACTGTCCAGAGGAGGCCAATCTGTGGAGATAAGAAAGTAGATGTGGAGGCCTGAAGGACAGCTGGGAGGTGATGGGGAGCCGCTGTGCGTGGGGATGGGGTTTTAGCCGAGGTGAAAGTGTTCTGAAACTAATTATGGCGACAGCCACACAACGTAGTAAATGTGCAGGATCCACAGACGCATATGCTTTTCGTGAGTGACGTTTATGTATGGAAATTACATCTCAATGAGGCCCCTAAAACAAACACACTCCTGGGATGCGCTCCAGAGGGATTTTCCGTGATATGACCATCCTCAAGAGTCCTTCTCTCTGCCACCACTTAATGCCACCAGCTGTCCGCAGACAGCTCAGTCATTCCTTTCCAACGGAGAGACGGAATGTTAATGAAGCTTTCTCCCCACCCACAGAACTCAAAGCCCAAACGAGACACTCATCCGTCTACCTTGCTCTAAGAGCCGACATGCTTCATTACCATGTTAGTCAGTGGCAGCATGGTGACAGACACAAGGACAAAGCACCTATGGTGACACAGGGTCAAGTCTCAAGTCAAGGGCTGGGCAACAGCCAGCCATGTCAAACACCCCCAAGAGCCTGGGAGATGGCTCTGGGCCTCCTCAGTCATCAGCTGAGGACCCAACTGTTGTCACACTGAGCCCAGAGTAACAAGGGCCAAGGGGACAGAGGCTGGGCAGCAAGGCCTGCTGAGCACACCCTGTCCCCTCAGGCCAGGAAGGAAGATCTGGGATTGGTGCTGAAGAAGCCCCAGGACACTCGGCTGTGACCGCCCCGCCCCCAGGAACTCCGTGAATGAGGCAGGGCCGTTCCATTGAACAACAAGAGTGTCCTCGGCACACAGCACGCCCTCCCACCCACCAGGTCCTCCCAGGAGACCGGCGGCCAAATGCCTCTGGCGCTGGCCAGAGCTGTTTTGGACAGCAAGGGGTATTTTTAGAAATCATAGGAAAGCTCTGTGCAATTCTCACGTGGCCACATGACAGGCACCTCCGTACGCCAGACCTGCCCCCCAGCCTCACAAAGCCCTCCAGGACAGCCACCCTCTCAAAACCGCATCTTTAACCACGCACTCAATATACCGAATGTGGGGTCTGACCTAAGGCAATGCTATTCAGTTACGCTACATGGCTCACTACCAGCAGAGACCCTCCCACTTGAGCTGTGGCAGCAGTGAGCTCAGGATCAGAAAATTACAACAATGTGCACGTTTCTGCACACACACGCTACACCCACATGTGCCGGCCTGTGTACTGTGAGGGTTCAGCTCAATCCGAACGGGCTGATGGAAAAGACCAGAAACTGTGCAGTGAAGGAAACAAAGTTAAAAGAAACCACCAGAGGCGTCCAGAAGAGGCAGCACAGGGGACAACAGTAGCACGCAGGGACTTCTGCTTTATTGCCTACCTGCAGCCCTGGTTGCTCCCAGAACAGCGGGACGGAGCCTCGGATCTGGACAAAGGACGACACACCATCATCCATGTAGATCGTCTGCAGCACAAGGGACAGAAAGGAGAGTGTTCCTCAGTGAAACCCAATGTCCTGGGCTGGTAACGGGATCCGGCTGCCTGAGACCCGACACCGGAACGAAGGGCAGACAGCGGACTTCAGGCCCCGGGCTCCTCACCCCCACGGGGCAGTGTGGCTCCCCGATCCCCAGGCCGGCCAGCGCACTCGCGGGCAAGCTGGCTGCTGGCTGGCCTTGGAGCCTGGAGCCAGCAGGGCTGCCAGGGTCTGGACAGCCAGCAGGGAACTCCCACAGCCTCGCGGAGCTCCCTGACAAGCCCGGCGATGCCTGCCGCCCCGTTTTAGCAAGAGAAGCAAGTGTGCACTGGGATTTAACGGCAATCTTTACAGCTCTGCTTTCAGGGGCAGCGGGGAAAGGGCTGAAGGGATGAACTGGACAAGCCATGGCCAAAGGCCCCGCTGAGGGCACTCGGTCAGCCCTGTACTTGACAATGGGAGCTGAGGCTGGACTTGAACTTGCAGTCAGTCCTGGCCCTAGGCCACTGTGTCCTTTAAACCTGCCACTCACTGAGTCATCACACACAACTCGGCTGCCACAGGCTCCTGGTGTGACAGCACCTGAGCAGACACAGGTGACACTTACTCGTTAGAGACCACGTCTCCTCCCCCCCAAAGTCCCCCCGTTATTCCAGAGGGAACCGACAGCTCCTCTGCCTGCAGGCTGCCCCTGACACAGTCGGCCGTGTGAGGGAGTTTGAAAGGGACAAAAAGTGCAGGCCGAGCATCACAAGGGGGAGGCCGCGGCTGTTCTCAGATGCACTGCCCTTTATCTGAGTAACTCTACCCTGGCCTGGCAGGGCCGGCCTGGGCGCCGCCGCCGGTCCTTTCCACTTTTACCAGCCCGTTCCCTCAGCGGGTAGCTTTCCACGGGCTCGACCATGCTCAGGTCGCACATGCATTAGTAATTCTGCGGTGGGTGGACTTGAACATTAGACCCGCAGGCTCCCGGACGGCAGGAATCACACGAGCCGGGTAAGCTATATTGTGGGACTGACATTCCATCCCGTACTCTCCAGCGGGGAAGAGCACTGGGTTAAGAATGTGCTGCCTGCGTCTAGATGGCGACCGCCAGCACACTGGTCACCCTCCATCGCTCTGCTGACAGTGACGCCTCAGGCTTGTTCAGTGGCTGCAGGCAGTGCCGGCCCCTGAACCCCCAAGAGGGACCGCTGCGAAGGAATCCAGCTCAGCCAGCACCTCTCTAGAAGACTCTTCACAGTGCCCAGGACCTGATTTCAGCTGGGGGACAATCACCCTTTACTTTAAGGAGCACGTGGTGACAACGCCACTGCCTGTGTCAGCCCTCATGCCCCCTGAGTGGGAACTTGTGGGGGACCCGCGTCAGAGAACCCCGATGGCAGCCCCGGTGGTTCAGACCCCACCCCTGGGGCGAGAAGAACAGCTGCCTTCCGATGTCCCCATTCTTCCCTCCCATATGAGGACATTTCAGTTCTGTGTCCCATCTTCTTAGTAGGGTCACCTTCTCCACCCCGAGGTGACAGTTCAAAGCTGATCACCGGACACCTCTGATGGAATTGTGGTGCTTCCCTTCTGGGTGGAACAATGTGGGTTTACCCACACAGCTGAGGTTTTAACCGAGGGCCCCTGGGGAGGCGGCAGGAGGGTCAGTGAAAGCAGGTCAGTGTGTGGGCCCTGGGGTGACACCAGCATGGGCCCCATTCCCATTTGCCCAACAGGATGACTCTGCCAACGTTGCTTAACCACTTTCAACCTCGGCTTCCCTCTCTGTCACCTGGTCACAGGGGGAGAGTAAACGAGGGAGTAGGGGCTCTTCCGGCTGGGCAGGTGCTGGCCATGAACGTGGAGGGGACCCCGCAGAGGACAGGGAGAGGCTGGGCAGGGGCCGCGGCACCGGGGACAGGGTTTAGGCCGCAGAAAGAGGGGTGTGGGACGGGACAGAGAGGAGGCTGGAGGGGGACACAGAGCAGCCGTGATTCAGGAAGAGGGCGCCCACTGTAGCTGTGCAATGGCCACACCAGGCCCGGGACCCCATGGACCTGGCCCCTCTGAGCGGCCGTCTCAAAGATCGCTGGGGGCAGAGACCCAGTGGCCACAAAGACAAAGGGACAAAGCAGGAGGACTCACGGCTGGGTATATGTGCTTGTATCCAGGAGGCTTTTTGCTGAACTTCTATTTCCAGACGAGGTATTTACAATTCTTCCCAAGTCTGCACTCCTGGGAGTACCCACGGAGCCATCCTAACCTCCCTGGATTCATCAGGGGCCGTATCTGCAGCAGCTCAATACCCACCTGCTGTTTTCCTTCAAAGGTGGACAGAGGGGTCTGGGGAGGTTTTGTTTCTCTGCAAGGTGAGTGATTCAACCGCAGAACAAACCCACCAGGTCTGACTCAAGGCTTCCTCCAGGAAAGACTGAGATGCCGTGTACATGTGCACACAACACAAATGCTCACGCACGCCTGCATGTACACACACAAAACACCCTCCCTACACACAAACATCGCACGCTCACACAGCTTGCCTCGGGGGAGAAAAGCTGCCCTCCATCAGGGACAAGGCTCCGCGAGGCAGAAGTGGGCAGTGTGGGAAGCCGGCCCTTTAGCTCTCCTGAGCACTGAGCTCGGGAGAAGCCCAGCTGCCACTGGGGAGCTGCCTGCCCTTTGTCTAGTCCTGTCCTGTGTTTGAGAAGGACACCAGCAGGGCAATCAGTCAGCTGCCCTCCTGCATTTAACACAGGACTCCTGGGCCCAAACAGCCAAGGGCTGGGCCTAAGGGGTCTCACTTCCAAGTAAGGGGGGCCCCTGGCCAGCGGTCTCCTGTAGGCAACCACCAGGAGGGCCCCACTGCCCCACCAAGGCTCCTTCCCGCTCTGGGCTCAGCACCCATTTTCTCCAAGACACTGCCTGCCCCCTCAGGTGAGGAGACTGAGTTTCAAAGGCTGCCATTTCTTTAAGTGTCAGCTCAGGAAGCAGGCAGCAGCGTGCGACCTGGAGGCGTCAACCCCTCTGCCCCCTGAACCCCGTGCGACCTGGAGGCATCAACCCCTCTGCCCCCTGAACCCCTCGGCCTGAGGCCTCAGGATGCCACGAACAGTCTGCTCTCTCTCCACCAGCAATGCCATCAAGGGGGCGCACTCGGCCCGATGACACCCCCCGACCTGGGGGCTCACAGTCATGGCTGCGCTAACTCGAGCAGGATGTGCTGGCCCCCGTGGCCCCATCAGACCACCGTGGCCTGGACGGGTGCACTGGGACAGGCCACAGGCAGGTTTCTCTCACGCTCCCTGGACTGGCAAGCTGAGCCTGCCCCAAGGCTCCAATCCCTGACTTTTCCTTAGAAGTGCCTTCAGGACAGGCAGCCAGGAGGGAGGCCCACACAGCTGCCACTTGGCAGGAGCACGGTTAAATGTGTATTCCACTAAGAGACTTTGGTGTTTAAAAAACCACTTAGACCAACCGAAGCACCTCTACTGCCGCAAAGTGCCTAACAAAGCCATGCCAGGGTTCCAGAGTGGGCTCAAGTGGAGCTCTCACAGCGAGAGGACAGTGCGCCCGCGGCAGATGTTGCTGGATGGGGGAGGCTTTGGGGAGGGGCTGACCCCCCCAGCAGGCTGCGCTAGGTCCACGGGCACCATCCACACCCACCGTCAGGACGCTTTCCCGCAGGAGCACACGCCTTCCTGCTCCAAGTCTGACTCTGGCGTCCCCTCCCTGGCGTTCCCCACCTGGCAGGCCTCCTGCAGCACACCGGCCCCGCCCTGCCCGCAAGCGCTCTGCCGCCTTTCCCTTCTCTCCAGGAAGGGCTCCCGCAGTGGGCACTGGCTGTGGGGGGCACCCTGGAGGACACAGCCACTGCCAGGGTCAGTTCTCTGTCTTGTTTCGGCTACGTCCCCGCCAGCAAGCTCACAGACTCAGCCGAGAGGCCCCGGGTTTGCTCCTGTGTTGCCAAACCGGACACCTCTGCGATCAGCTCTGGGAACTGAACCCTCCCCTCCCCTGGGAGCTGCCTTCTTCCCCCACATGCCCTGGGGGTCACACTGTTTGGGGGCTCTCTGATGGCACCCCAGGGTGTCACCCTGGGCCCCTGCCTCCCACAGCAGAGAGCAGAAGGTGAATATGAGAACAAAAGGAAGTCACCTTCATCATGAAGACTCTGCAGGGTGGGGGGACGTGGCCTCCATTTAGGGGCGCTGTTTTCTCCCCGTCATTTTAAACCAGGTATTTATTTACCTGCCTCATCTATATCCAGGAGCGCGGACATTGCAAGAAGTCACAGGCAGAAACTGGCCCTGCTGCTCCTCTTAAGGCCTCTGTTCGAAGGTCCTCCCACTCAGCATCTAAGTCAAGGGGACCGTCTCACCTTTGTGCGTCTGGAAGCCCGAAGAGGTGGCAGCTCGCACGCAGAAGCCAGGCACTCCAGTCTGTGCCGAAGTAAATTGCCTACAGCCCTCCTAGGAAACCCCTCTCCCAGCTCTGGGTGGCAGGAGGGGATGCAAAGCCACAGCCACTACATAAACACAGGTGTGTGTGGCTTGACACCCACAGCCACACTGCACCTGTGCCTTGTGATTTATTCCACCTGCCTGTCTGCGGGGCGGTGATAACCTCCACACTGCACGTTAGAGAGAACAGCTGCGACAGAGCCTCTCTAGGAATGAGGACAGGATTCAGAAAACCCATCAGTGAGGGATTCAGCAGATGGTCTGGTCCCCGGGCAGGCAGCTTTCACCACTCCTGGGTGCTGAGGCTGCTTCTAGGATGAAGTTTCGGTTGATTTGGAATGAAACAGGGCTGATGCTTCATGTCTCCTGATGTCTGAATTCTACTGGCTCATCTGTCGTCAGCTGCTCTCTGTATGGCTGCCACTTGGCACCATCCTGGCAAAATCCTGCTTGCTTTTGCTGGAAATACCTCAGGGAGGCAGTATTTTCCCCCACAAGCCAAGCAGAGGCCACATTTGTGGGCAGGGCCCCTCTGCCCCGTGACTCGCTCTGTTCTCCAATCAGAGCGAGAAGCCGTGCTCATCAGACAGTAACTGCCTCACCACCCCCACCGGAAACACGTGTGCAGGGGCGGCACCCCTCCGAACCCCTGGGGCCAGCACCCGCCTGCGCACTGACCTGCTCCGTCTCCACGAAGTTGGACACGTGGCCATCGTCATTCACACCGCGGGTGTGGAAGCGAGCGCCGGCGCGGGCGCAGCTGATGCGGGAGATGAGGCAGGCCTTGGCCTGCTTGTGCGAGGCGTACACCGTGCGGATGGCCACCACGCCGCAGACGACCTTCAGCAGCCAGTCGCAGCAGCTCACCTGGTGCTGCCGCAGGGGCACGTGCAGCAGCTGGTTCCTGCAAAACAGAGCGACTCGGGTCACCTCCCAGCCTCCAGGAAGCCCTGCCCCACAGCGGGCCGGGAGGAGGCCCTGTGGGGCGGCATTCCCTCTCAGCACCAGGTGGGCTCACATGGGCTGCCCGGGGACTCGGAGACACCAGGCAGAGCCACCGAGACAGGTGCAGCAGGAAAGGGCAGGAGTCCTCTCCTGAAGCCGCTGCACATTTTTAACTGGGAATCTCATCAGTAAAAATTTAATCATGTTTTGTGATTAAATAATAATGAAAATAATCATTAAATATATGCATGCTCATTTAAATTATATCCATATCCCATGAGGTGAGCTACAAAGCAATCCCAAACAAGGAAAAGAAGATGAGCTGGAAATAAAACGTGATGTAAGTTCCAGTACGTCCATTCCCAGTGGGTGGTCCTGGGCCTCTGGAGACCCCTGATGTAAAGATGGACGGAACGGCCCACATTTATCAAGTGCGTGCTTCAGGATGGAGTAATTCACTTCATCCTTGAAATGACACTCTGTGACAGGTATTATCACCCACCCCACTTTACAGATAAAGGAGCTGAGGCACAGCGAAGGGAAATACCCACTTGCCCAAGGTCACAGGGCCAGGATGCGGCAGCATGGAGCTGGGGGGCTATTCCTCTCTTGATGAGGTCCTACCTGTACAGCTGCACCTGTGAGTCCACACCTTCCTCTCCTCTCCCACTTGCTCAGCCTCCCAACACCCACTCAAGCTCACTGAGCAGAGCAAGTGGTGGCTAGGAGATGTGAGGGCTTGGCAGGGGTTCGGGGACACCCAGACACCCTGGGCAGCTTCTGGGCTCCATGTGGCATGTGCAGGGGACCTGAGCAGTGCCATTTGGAGGCCCCTAACAGACTCCCAGGGGGGCAGAACTGTCACACGAGACTCCCTCTTGTGGGCATGAAGCAAATCTACCGGGTTGGCAAAAAAGTCTGTTATGTTGTTTCCATAGGACGGCTCTAGTAGTGCTTAGTTGTCTTTAACTTCAGTTCGAAACAATTTTGTTAGATTGTATTGTGACAGCTGTCATATCAGTGCAGTTTTAAAAGAAAACTTACCAAAATTGGTGAATTTCTGTGCAGCCATTTTAATACTGGAGATGGAAGAAAACACATGTTTTCAGCATTATTATGCTTTATTTCAAGAAAAGTGAAAACGCCACTGAAGCACAAAAAATTTGTGCAGTGGATGGAGAAGGTGCTGTGACTGAACATACCAAAAGTGGTCTGCAAAATTTCTTGGTACTACTGACATTTTGGCCAAATAATTCTCTGCTGTGGGGCTGTCTTATGCACTGGAAATGTTTAGCAGCACCCTGGCCTCTCCCCACTAGAAGCCAATAGCAGGAGGCAGCCAACATCCTTAAAATACCCAAATTAATCGAGTTATTGGTGAAAATGAAAAATGTGTTGTTCATTTTACGGGAAAACTTCTTGGCCTGCTGGGTAGACAAGGGTGCCCCGCCCTCAAGCCCTCCTCAAAGACAGCAGCGCGTTCCCGTTTCAGCAGGAGTGGGCTCCGAGCCCTGCCTAGCAGTGGCGACCCCCGGCTCTTAGGCCAGTCTCCCCGAGTGTGAGCAAAGCCACTCCCACCTGGGCGCCGAGACCCCCTCAGGGAGGGGCCAGGTCGCCCCCACCCGGAGCTCTCAGAGCCACAGCACCTGCCTGCCTGACAAAAGAGGGCCCTGAGCACTCCTCTAGGGGAACACCCTCCCTGAAGTTCAGATAATAAACCAGCCTTAGTCACACATGTGTGAAATCTGCACGTGGCATTAAGGCAAGGCTCCAAACATCCCAGATCTTCTAGTCACACAGCTAAGGCCCCCACCGGTCACCAGGGGTCAGGAGGAGACTTCTGCCCAGTGGATAGTTCTGAGTAAGGCCTGCGTGCAGTCACACTGGCCTGAGCCTCGGTGGTGGACGGCTCACATCCTTGAGGGAGCAGCTGGAAAGGAGGCAGCTCTTCGCCTTTCCTCCCAGGCTGCTTGGACTGGGAAGCAACCATCACCAGTCGGGAGCTGATCAGCAGTCTGGAAAAACGACTTCACCCCACCGCACTCTCCCTCATTCACCAGCCACGCTCGGCGTTGACCCCATGTGACTCCAGACCGGGAAAGAGCACAGACAGACACAGCATCCCAAATGGTGGGTTAGGGAATCAGGCCCGTGACCGCTCAGCCAGGGCCGACAATTGTGGTCAGTTCCGTGAGCCCAAACACCACACCCTGGGGTACGGCCCAGCGGCCTGGCACCCTTCAGAGTCGCCACTGCCTCCACTCAAGTCCAGACACAGCCTGGTGTCCACCGGGCTCTCCCCTTCCCAAGCCCCTCTGAACCTCCACTTGGTGACTCTCTGCTTTGTCTTCCTGTTTTCAGGAGGCCACAGAGCTGGCAGGAAGCTGCCTGAGGAGGGCAGCTCCACGGGTGGGGCATCCAGAGTCCCTGACACCCCTCTGGCCCTGCACTGTTCCCAAGGAATGTCACAGCCTCGGAGACTGTGCTCCCCGGAGAACGTCACCTCTGCTCCCCGGGCAGTCCCCACCAAAAATGGCTCTGCGGCCTTCACACAAAGGCCCTCTGTCTGTAAATCCAGCTGCAGGTGCACTGCTGAGCCCCAGAAACACCGCCCCTGGACCGGATACTAGGAGCTGGGCCCCAGGTGCCTCCATCTCTACCTTGCTGGAAACGCCGAGTCCTGGCCCCAGTCCTGACCTGCGGAGTCGAAGCTGCATCTTACTGAGACCAGCAGGAGACTCAGGTGTTTTAACGTTTGAGCACGACACTGCCTAAGGAGCTCAAAACCGGGGAACCTGAGAAGATCTGGGGGCGGTGATGGAAGGATGGGTGAAGTCCCCTTTCTCCAAACAGAAGTCAGGGATTCCTGTGGCAGGTGGATCCGAATCACCAAGGAAAGAACATTTATCCGATGACCTAAGACGTCCTCTGCTCGGGCGAAGGGAGGGGGCACCTTCCCATTGAATGAAGGACGTCAACAAGCCTCCCAGCCCGTGTTCGGGCTGGAGAACTGGGGCAGCCCCGAAGGCGCACACGGAGTTCTAAGAACACCCCTTATGTAGGGCGTATCGGAGCACTTTCTACGGCAGGAGTTCTATCAGTGGCTTCTGCCTTGCTCTTTACGCATCTCCTGGTACATCTGAGGGGAGCGGCACCCCTGACGACCCAGGCTGAGCACCAGGACCCATCACGGCCGTTCCCCCAGCACCCAGAGAGGGCCACAGATATTAATATACACCCACAGGGCCGTCCACACCTAGCTGCGTCCCAGAGCACTGGGATGACACTAGCCAGCAGAAACCCAGCCATCTCTGCCTGGGCTTCAGGACATGTCTTATCACATGACGGCATCACCGTGGCAGGGTGACTCAGTTTCCCCACTGTTGAGGCTACTTTGGGATCTGGAGCCAGAATGCTTGGGTTCGAATTCCCTCACCTAGTCAAGCCTCAGTCTCCTTATCTGTAAAATGGGGTTAACAGACCCCACCTTGTAGATTCCCACGAGGATAACGAGTATATTCCCCAAGGAGGACTTGGGCCGTGAGCGCGGTGTCTGCCCTCAGAGCGTGACCAGCACGGCTGAGAAGACAGCAGAGAACAGAGCGCAGGCCCCAGCACTGAGGAGGCGCCTGGTGGGTGGCTTTATGCCCGTTACCTATGGCCCAGGCTGTCTTTCCTGAATCTACCACTTTGAACACCTCTACTGACCCCAGGGCTGAGGACTGTGGCATTCGTCTTCCTCCCACTGTGCGGAGTGAGCTGGCACCGATCTCAGAGGTGACCCACTGGGAAGACGCCAAACGAAGGTCAAGGACACAGTGCCAACCAGAGCCTGCCCACCCTGTGACCCGGGGGCAGGAGATGCGGGGCCCCGGGCCTCACCAAAAGAAGGCGTTCCCCCACTCGTAGCTGTCATCGCCCTGCTTCTGCGCCCGGACGGTGAGGTCGAAGTGGGACCCGTCACTGGGCCACGAGAAGTAGAAGACGCCCGAGCTGAGGATCTTCCTGAGGGCCGTGAGCCGGTCTTCCTCCTTGGCCTCTTCCTGCAGAGGGTAAAAGTCGGTGGCGGTGATTTTGTAGATCTCAGCCTCTGGGATTCTGCCCACAGATGTGCAGCCTGTCACCAAAACCAGGAAGCTCAGGGACGCGTCACCTGCAGGGGGAAGCGGACAGGAGGGCTTAGGACCGCCGTGGGCAGCTCGCAGTGAGGGGCCCAAACGGCCCAGTTCTTGCGGCTGCTACAAGACTTTCTGTTCACGACTCCCACACATCCTCTGGCACCCCAAATTCCTCAACTCAGAGCCTCAGGAGTCCCCCTGCCACATAGGCCTGCAGCCTGAGCTTCCACGTGGGGCCCAGACCTGCAGCAGCGCCACCTGGGAGCCTGTTGGAAATGCAGATCCTGGGCCCACCCATACCTGTGGGTCCAGGCCAGCAGCCCATGCTCTAACACACCCCAGGTGAGGCTGCTGCCCACCAGGCGCCGAGGGTCACTGGCCCAGAGCCTTCCCAGCCCGCGCCCTCTCCCCCTGTCTACTGCCCAAAGCCTCTCAAAGCCACCCTCCCCGTGAGTCCCGAGCCACCGCCTGGCTCTGGGCCTCCAGTTAATGTCCGTCCTCTAAGCTCTATCCCTGGAGTGGCCTCCCAGACTCACCTGATGGCAGACATCCCTCTTCCACTTAAACCCTTCCATGGCTCCCACTCCCCAGGAACTGAAATGGGAACCCCTCTCACCAGCTCCCTGCTCTCGGCCTCATGGATGGGCACCAGGGTCCCGCAGCCATCCCAAGCTGGGTTCTGCAGCTCCTCAAACGCACCATATGCCCCCCTCCCCTGGGCCTTTGCCCACAGCGCTGCCTCTGTCCTGGATGCCCCCCCCATTCCTGCCTGCCCAGCAAGGCCTTCCACAACCCCTCTCAAACCCACTCACCTGGCCCACCTGCACCCCCAGAACAGCACAAGCCCCCCACTGCTGGTCAGGGCCATCCTGCCTGCCTCCTCCTGCCCCCCAGCACTAAGAGAACTCCCCCCAACCCTGTGGGCTCATCTCAGCAGCACCTCCTCCGAGGAGCTGTCCCTGCTCTCCAAAGACCCGGTTAGTTGCCCTTTCTATGTGCAAGTGCATCCCGGTTAGCCCTTGTCACAGGCTGAGCTCACACCCTCCCCCCCCACCCTGTGTCCCCAGTGGACGGGCTCCGCAGGGCAGCGCTGCACGTGGCAAGTACTGGGCGGATTCTCCCAGACAAACTGCCTGCCCCCCTGATGAAGGGTCACCCACCCCTTCCAGGGACCCCACCACCACCACACTGTCCAGCATCCCCCACCACCCAGCAGGTGCCTGGCACACGAGGTGTGAGTCGTGTGCATGGCCAGACTCAGCACCCTGCCCTCCTCTGTGTCAGGAGAATGCTTCAGAGGGCCCAAGAGATAATGTGGGCGACAGATTAGCCTTTGGGGGAGACGTAGGTCTGGCCCACAGGGCGTTCCTCCCACCCCGTTCCCAGCAAGGTCTCCTCCCAGTGGTCAGTGGCCATCTCTGGATCAATGGTGGTTGCTGTTCTTAGATCTCTGGACACTGATAAAAGGCCCCCAGCTCCACCACTCGCCCTCTCCCAGCCCCTCCTCACACTTAACAGGAAGGAGAGTACTGCCAGGTCCGGTCACGTCTGGTTTTATTATTCTTTTATTATTGATAAATAAGTCACTACTCGTACCATGCCTGTCCAACAGGGTGACCATCAGGGCCATATCCCACCTCGCCAGTCCGTGGTCAAGAGACCATTCTAAAAGCACATCTAAGCTGCAGACAGTGACAGGTGTCAGGGGCTGAGTTCCTTAAGTAGAACAGGTGTCACTTCTGGAAGACAGGGGGGTTTATGTGGAGTTGACGTCCTCACATGAAAGCCTCTCTCATGCCACTGTCCCCACAGCCTGGGCTGGGACCGATGCCCAGGTGTCCCGTCTGCCTCACCCGGCAGGCCCAGCGCAGGGAAAGCAGAGTCCAGGGACGATCCCCTCAGAGCCCAGAGGACAGCTCTTGCACCCCAGGCTTCCAGCCCCTAATATTAGACTCTGAAGGGCGTGGGTGCGAGGAGAGGCGTGGGGAATTTTACTTTCTGTCTCTGCGTCCGAGGCCTCCCAGCCTCTGTGTGGGGAATTGCGTTCCTGGCCAGAGTCCCAGGCTGCTGTGAAGACAGTGGGCACTTCCTGCGCAGGGTGTGGCCAGGGTCGGGGGAGGCTTGGGACGGGCAGGCTGGCACTGCTCTTCAAATAAACAAGAACAAAGGACAGAGCCGCCCCCACTGAGAACTGGGCTGAGCCCTGGGAGAGGAGCGGGTGGGTACGAGTCACGTGGGAGCCTGGGAGCAGGGGCTTTGACGGCAGCTGGCTCTCAGAGCAGTGCTCACAGTGCGCAGCTCGGCCCCCAAACTTCCTCCCAGCCCCCCCACCCGGGGGAGGTGCCGTTTTTGCCCCATGTTACACAAAGGGAGACACAGGCACAAGGAGGTTCTGAAGGGAGAGAAGGGTCCTGGTTCGAGCCTAGCACCAGGCTGTGGGGGGGTTGCTGCACCTGGGCCCACCTGTCAGGGTGGTGTTGGCCGTGTCCCCACAGAGGTGTCTCTAGGGGAGAAGGGTGAGGCCAATGAAACCCGCCTGCGCAGGTGTGTGAGCAGGCCCCTCCAATGCTCGTCTGGAGCACAGGGGCCAGGCTTTATTTTTACAATAGTCGGGCAGGGTCAGTTTTCTCACCAGCAAGAAGTAAACTGGGCCTGGGGAGGGGCTGCATCCAGGGGCTTAAAACCCTCAGGGATCTTGTAGAGAGGACAGACAAGCTTGCACTCGGCCTGGCCACAGAAGACAGGGCTCAGAGCTCTGCCTCCTGCAATGGCCTGAGCAGCCTGCGGCAGGTCTTTCAGCCCCCTGGGCCTCAAGTGGGGGACACCAGATGGTCTCAATGTTCTTCTAGCTCAGAGACTCTGGTCCCGGGGCTCTGGCCAAAGCCATACCACACCAGGCCAGAGGGTGCTGGCCAGAGTCAGGTGGGATGGCAGGGAGAGCAAGCAATGGGTCACAGGCCAAAGGACACACCAGACACAAACACACACACACTCTCTCACACATGCACACACAGGGACCTAGCGTCTCATGGGCCAGGTCTCAGTTTGGGAAGGTGAAAAATGCTCTGTAGGCAGACAGGGCCCAACAGTGTGAATGCCCTTCACACTACCGAACTGCACACATAACATGGTTAAAATTCTAAAGTTTAGCTCCTGTGTATTTTATAACAGTGAAAAAAACCAACTCCCAAACCTCAGTACCAACTTAGAAATCCTTCCCTTCAAGAAGGCTGCCTTCGAAACCCACCTCCAAGTCGGAGTGGCCCCACGCCCCCAAGTCCTGCAGCAGCAGGGGCGTGTCTTATCTAGCTGTGGCCATCTGCCACAAGGCAGGGGAGGGCTGGCACTGGGTCGTGGCAGACACAATGCCATTTGTTTGGGGACAATGCTGGGTGGATTCTCCCTGAGCACCGCTTCCCTGTGCTGGCATTTCTCCGTGTTTGTTCTGCTCTGCGTTCTCTCCCCAGCCAGGCTCCTGTCTCCCGAACTCTGGGCTATGCAGGGACCACCTGATCCATCTTCCTGCTCACCCAACACTTTCCAACTTACATCTGTAAACAAAGGACTTGGGACTCTGGGCTGTCCCACTGGGAAGTGATGAGCTTTGCCAGGGGCTCCCGAACCCCCTCCCCTGCTCTGTACTAACATGCTGAGAATTCTATTGCCTTCGTAGCCAGGTGGCACCATCTCAGGTGGCTCTCTCGCCTCCCCTTCCTAGACCGGGAGAGCGGGATATGCCGCCACTCTGTGCTGGCCACTTGTGCAGCTCATGACAGCCAGCTGTGCACATGTTGTCCCCGCTCCGACTGGCAGACGGCGATCACCCAGGGTCGGCGTAGTTCCACCATGGAAATTCCCCAGAGAGCTGGATGTCAAATATGTGCCAGCAAACCACTGGGTATAGTTTTTTTTTTTTAAAGATTTTTACTTATTTCTAGAGAGAGGGGAAGGGAATGGGAAAGAGAGGGGGTGAAACATCAATGTGTGGTTGCCTCTTACACGCCCCTAACTAGGGACCTGGCCCGAAACCCAGGCATGTGCCCTGACTGGGAATCGAACTAGTGACCCTTTGGTTTGTAGGCTGGCACTCAACCCACTGAGCCACACCAGGCAGGGCAAAGTATAGGTATTAAAATAAATTATTCTGAGACTGATGAAGGCCAGTGCATCTTGCAACTTGCCAGAGAACACTGCATACCCTGAATCTCAAAAGACTGTCAACCCCCCCTCTCCAGACTTTGCCTTCTGAAGGGACAGCCCAGAGAAGTGACCTCAGAGAGCCTACACATATTCGTCAGGAGTCAAGGCTGCACAGGTACTCAGCCTGCGCCCTTGGCCCCGCACCCAGTTCTCCCAGAGGGACCCTCCTGCTGGCCAGCCCCTCCCTCCCAGCGCCTGTTCAGTCACCGGAACCTCTTAGGAGCAGCGTAAGACAGAGGTGAGGGTTTCTCCTGGTTTTATAGGTAGGCAACAGCCCTGGGGAGAGCAAAGGAACTCAGCAGGCCAGCCTGTTGTGCAGCGAGGACTGGAGCCGGGAGGGCTGTCGGGGGCAGGGGACAGGGCTGCCATGCTGCCCCACAGGCTGGGCACTGCACAGTCCCGGAGACAGGACGTCACAGACCTTGATTTGTTCGGCCTCGAGGCTGTGCAACAGGGAGGCCTCAAGCGCTTGGGTTCCAAGCAAGTCAAACCCCTGACGTCTGGGGACAAATTCTCTCACTGCTACACTCCCACCTTCCATGCTCTGCGCTGTGTGGTCCCTGCAAGGCCCAGCTCCCCTGCTGACTGTGGGGTTCCGCCCCCTCTGGCTGGCATTTCAGGGAGGAAGTGGGGACTGTGAGCTCGCCATGAAAACCTAGGAACCTGAGATAAGTAAAGCTTTCAGGCAATTTTGTGCCTGTTCCTTCCTTTCCAACATAAAAGGCTATTTTCATGTGGGTGGGAGGAAACTGAGCAACCTGCCCCCAGGGAGAGTCTCTTTCTCTGGAGGGAGCCCTGCAGCCTAAAGAGTCAAAAGGGAGGCCCCCGCCACCCCCCTGGGGAGGGCCGTCCTGGTGGCCACCAGAAGGTGAATTGTGCTCTGTGCTTGCCAACACCCTCAGCAGGTGAGGGAAAACAAAGCAAAGCAAAGCAGAGCGAACAGATCCAGTTTGGAGTGAGGGGCTTGCAGCCAGAAAAGGAAATCAAGTCAAAGCTGAGCGCTCCCCACCGCAACCAATGCCCCCATGGCAACCAAGGCCCCCCATGGCAACCAAGGCCCCTCATGGCAACCAAGGCCCCCACTGCAACAACACAGATTGGAACAAGTTGATGCTGAGGCCCAACCACCCCCCACCCCCCCCCACCCCGCCCCAGACACCCCAGGTCACGTTCAGAAATGTGTTGAAAAAGCCAAGTCATCCCAACATTCCAAAGGCCAACCTCATCCTCCCCCACAGAGAGGCCCTCTCAGCCCAGCCCTGGACAGAGACTGGGGGTTCAGAGGCCATCAGAAATGGGGGTTGGGGGCCAGCCCCCTGAGGCTGCGTTCCCTCCCTCCCTCCTCAGGGCAGGGACAGGTAGGCTGCCGGCTGCAGGAAGGGAAGGAAGAGGGCCTTGCCTAGGCAGCTCGAGGAGTTGGTCACTTCTTTCCACACCCCTGCCCGGGGGACAATGTCCCCGGGCCGGGCACCCTGCAGGCACCAAAGCTCATGGTGACAATGTTCTTCTGGGGGCTATCCCCCTTCCTGCTTGGGACTCGTTTCTTATAGCCGACCCCAGATGACCACCCAGGAAAAAATGCTTCCCCCTGGGATGGGGTGGGCATGCTCAGCCTTCTGCCCTTTTGGACAGAGCAGCCTGGGGGCGGAAAGCAGCCCCTGGGGCCAGAAGGCACAAAACCTGAGTCGCTGCTTAAGAACTGCCTGGCCTTGGGCAAGTGATGGCCCTGCCCTGAATCCAGAACCTTCTGATGTAAAATGGGTCATGTAATTAAGTCCAAGGAAAACGCTGCCAATCACTCTCAGCGGGTAAGCTCCCCGCGTGTCTCCCCAAGCCCGTAGAGCCAGTAGCAATGGCACCGACCTCCCAGGCTGCTGGGAGAGCTGAGTTCACGGCTGCAGCACTTACACAGGGCCTGGCCCAGGGGCAGCGCCCTGTGAGGCTACCTGCCATCCTCACGTCATCCCCATTGGGGCCAGGGCTGCAGGAATTTTTCGTAACCTCAGCAGGATCACCGAGGAGGGTGGGTGGGGAGGCATTCCACAGAAAACCCTTGGCAGGCAGCACGTTTTCTTGGAAATAGCAAGCGTTTGGAGGCAGCTAGATCTGGGCTTGAAGCCTGGCTGGGCTTCTTCAGGCCGGTGACTTTACCCCTCTGGGTCTGTTTCCTTTCCTGTAACAAGGGGTCTTCACACTGCTTATCTTCTGCAGGATTAAGTAAGGTGCCGTGTATATAGCCGCTGGCACAAAACAGACATTGAACATGTGCGCCCTGTTGTGCGGGCACTGAGCGCTTTTCCTGAGCGCAGGAAACGTCACCCCACAAAAGACCCAGAAAAGCCCCAGCCACCATCGGCACCGCTCTGGCTGCTTCCACCATCCTCCGTGTCTGAGAACAGCGGCGGAGATGGCTGGGCTCAGCCATTGTGCCCGAATGTGGTCGGCTCACAGCCCTCCCCAGTGGGACTGAGAATCAGGAATGCCACTGGCTCTGGTCTTGGCCCCATACCTCTCTGCTGACCCTGGGTGGGACCCACATAAATTAGCCAGCTGAGACAAGGGAAGGACATGGTGGCACCAGGGCCCCTATGAGGTCCAGGAGAGCAGAGGTGGCTCAGTGGGCCCCTGGGGAGGCTGCAACCCCCAAGGACAGCCTGGCTGATGGCTGGGCCCCTTGATCTCATCCTGAGCAAGGAAGCCCATGTGTTTCTGTGAGCTCTCTGCCTTTTCCACTCGGATGAGGCGGCCGTTTTGTGATGCACTTTCCTTTCCTCTAGGTTTCCCCCTCCTCCCCACCACTCCAGGTCCCAAAGGCTTTTCTTTCCTCCCCAAGAGTGCCCAGGCCCCTCCCTCAAACACACACCCAGCCTGTCCAGGGGACCTGGGATTTTTGGCATCCACCCCTCCTAGAGGACAGGCCCCTTGCCAATGACAAACAACCCCCTGGGCAGACCGTCCCCTCCCCCCCACTGATGCTCAGGTGCTGACGGGCAAACAACAAAGGTGAGCTTTCTTTGCACCCAAGGCCAGAAGCAACATAGACAGGTGAGAATCAGGCTGCACTCACCTTGACCTTGCCGGCATGGAGGAGTAGGCTCAACATAACAAACATTTACAAGATCCTCACAGTTAAAACACAGAGCCTGAACCGGGCAGCCCTCCTAAACCAACACAAGCCGGCAGGCATTCTGACAGCGGCTGCTCCGCGGTGGGTGGGTGGGGGGGGACTCACCAGACTTCAGCCTAAGCTCCCCCAGGCAGCCGTAGGCGTCCGCGGGCTTCCCGTAGTGGCCCCTGATGACCTCCTTCTCCTCTGGGGCTGGGGGACAGACACAGCACAGACACCGTCAGCCCGAGCACCCCTCCGGAGCTCACTCACCGCAGTCTTCCAACCGCTCCCCACCCACTCGGAAAAGAAAACGCAGAGACAATGGCTCGGCCCCCAGGAACGCGGGTGAGAGTTTCATAATCAGCGAATCCCCAGGCAGCTGAGAGTTCGCTCTCCCCACAGAGAGCTCGCTCTCTGGAAGCGCCCACCGCTTCCTGGGGGCTGGAGAGGGTGAGGGGCACCCCGGCTGGTGGGAGGCGGCGCCGGGTTCCAGCTGGAAGCAGGTACCTGGGGCCTGAGCTTGTCACCCTGCACCACGGTCCACACGCTCAGAAACAGGAATGAGACATCGTTACCCGCTGAGTCCGCTCCAAAGGATGTCTCTGGAGGCTTTATTCTGCAATGCCCATGCCCCCAGGGACCTGCTAACCTGAGCAGAAGGCCGTCCCCAGATGCCCCGGGCCCTGTACAGTGAACCCCAAGGCACACTGCATGAGGAGAGCGCCCCGACTTCAGCAGCTGCCCTTGAAGCCCAGGGCAAGTCACAGGCTGGTGTGAAAGCAAAGCTGACGGGAAGGACAGACCCTCAGAGCAGGGAGCCACAGCCCCTCTGCTGGCTGTTCTGGGGGCAAGCTTTAGACCCCTTCTCAGGGCATGTCTCCCAATGCACAGAGCAAACTGAGACATGGGCGGATCCGCACACAGGGCCTGCGGGATGCCACGGGGACACTTCCCAGGAAGCAGTCGCCTTGTTTCCATCGGGTTCACTGACTGTAAAAGCTCTTCCTCTGGGGTGACAGGGAAGGCTGGCCCACCCTGCAGCCGCACGCAGGGCTTGGGGAGAACCTGCGTTATCTCTAAAGTTGTGTGCTGACGTTGCCGGATGCGCAACTTTGTGGGGCTAGGTCCATAGTTTCATCAGAATCTCAGCTTGGTGACACCAGAAAGGTTAAGAACCAGTTTAATAAATTATATTTCTACCCCATACTCACATTAATTTTTCTGATTGCGGTTTTTTGGGGGGTGGGGGGGGGCAGAGAAACCCACAGATAATTATGAAGAGGACTGGGAAGCCACAGTCCCACCCACTCCATCTCCTCCGGCCTGGGAGGCGTGGGTGGTGGAGTAGCTGTAGTCTCTGGCCGCTGCTGCAATGAATGACCCCGGAGTCCACAGCTCAAAACATCACACATTCACGGCCTTATAGAAGTGGGTCTCACGGGGTTAATATCAAGGTGTCCACGGGACTGTGCTCCTTCTGGAAGCTCCAGGAGAGAATCCGTTCCCCAGCTCTGTCTAGCTTCTGTGGGCCACACTGGCTGCTGGCCCCCACCCTCTTCAAAGCCAGCCACAGAGGTGCTCTGGCCACTCCCCCTTCACATCTGGTCCTCTCCCTCCTGCCTCCTTCCCCATCTTTTAAGGTCCCTTGTGAGTACACTGGGCCTACCCACACCACGCAGGACAACCAACCCAGCTCAAGGACCTAATTAACTTAATCACAGTGGTGACCACGTAAGGGACCATTCCCAGGAGCTATGGCTTAGCACGTGGACGGCCTAGGGGCCCACAGGTGTATCCAACACGCTCCAGCGAGCCTGCGGGGCTCCTACCCTCACAGTGATCATGGCCGAAGGAACAAGGCATCCTCCCTGGCCCTCGCATCTGCTCCCAGCCACTGAGGTGAACGGCACCCTCTGCACAGAGGCAAGGACATGCCTCCTGTTAAGGGACCGGCACTGCAGGGGCCTAGGGAGTCCCCTGGACACAGGCCCACTCCCTGCTGGAGGAAAGGTAAGTCCCGTGAAACCTCCACCTCACAGGTAGAGGCGGGTGCCCCTATGGCAGGCCCCGTGCAAGGCCCAACGTGGCGTTTCCATGTCCACAGGGGCCGCGGGCAGAGCCAGGGGGCGGTAAACGGGCAGCTCCCCGGCCTCAGTGCAGCAGACAAGGGTAAATGTAAGAGAATAATTCCAAAACACACAAAACACATGTTTCAACCATCGGAACTCTATAATGCCTCCCAACAGAACCCTGAAGCCTAGCTTCACCGTCTTGGTCACCGTGAAACAAGAAGACTTTGTGGGCCCAATGGAACAGAAAGAAACCGCTCGGCCTGGGGCCGTGGTCAGGTCCACACTTCGGACGTGGGACTCGACCAGAGGACAGGCTGCGGGAACATACCGACCGCTCACCCCACTGGGGCTCGGATGACAAGTGCGCACGTCACCAGGAACAGGAAACAAACACGGGGAAAAAAGACTTTTCATCCTTCCCATTTTCAAAACAAACAAGCACCGCCTGGCCACGTTTGAAGCCTGTAAACATGGATGACCCGACATAAACGTCTTCCCGCCTGACTTTCCTCTTGATGACTCATGGCACACCGGGACCTTGGAGATCGGGGACCATGATCCTCCTGTGAGAAGATGCGGTTTCCCACCACAAACCAGGTGGCTCAAGGTGACAATGACCATCTCACAGTCCTGGGGCTGCGGTCTGAAAGTCTGGGTGCGCAGAGCTGGGCTCCCTGCCTCATACCAGCCTCCGGGGCGGAGGTCACCCCGGGCCTAAGTGACGTGGCTCCAGCCTCTGCCTCCTCCGCCACATGAACACCTCCCTGTGCGCCTGTGTCTCCCCCCTCCTCTTACAAGGACACCTGCCCCGTTGGGTTTGAAGTCATCCTGCTCCAGCATGACCACCTCCCAACTAATTACCTCTCCAATGACCCTCTTCCCCAGTAAGTTGCATTCTGAGGTACGGGAAGCTGGGACTTCAACACGGGATGTTGGGGACACATTTGAACCCATGACACTTAGTAATCTTTTCACCGGTGACCCAGTCCTTTCAAAGTCCAGACTCTCCTGCAAACTATCTCTGCAGGAAGCTGCTTTCGTCAAAGTCTTCCTCTCAGAGGCTCTTTCTGACCCACCCCTGTGACACAGGCCCCACATTCCCCTAGGCCCAGCCTCCAGATGGCTTGTCCCAAAACCACCCATGACCCCTGCTGATCCCAAACAACTCTATTTCCTCATGAGGTCTGATGGAAGGAGAAATACCTTTTGTTCTTCAAAAAAAAAAAGCTTCCAGCCCTGGCTGGTGTGGTTCAGTGGACTGAATGCTGGCCTGTGAACCAAAGGGTCGCTGGTTCGATTCCTAGTCAGGGCACATGCCTGGGTTACAGGCCAGGTTCCCAGTAGGGGGCACTCGAGAGGCAACCACACTTGATGTTTCTCTCCCTCTTTCTCTCTCCCTTCCTCTCTCTAAAATTAAATACATAAAATCTTAAAACAATAAAAAAAAAAGAGCTTCCAAATCAAGTGTCTGCAGGCGCCAAGCAGGTAAGGAATGAATGACGGTGCTGGGGGGGCCATGGGTGTCAAAGGACATACCCACTCCAGAGGGTGGGGCAACCGGTCAGTTCTAGGCACCTGCCCCAGGCAGGACTCCAGTTTTTCAAGAGAGACAGGCCAGTCCCGGTTTCTCAGCACGACAAGCCTATTTCAGGCACCGAGTGGGCGGCACACACACCTCTGCTCGCAGGCCCGTCTGCAGCGTCCTTCCTGCTTTCGGTCTCGGAAATAGCGCGCTCCTGCCTTCCACGGCTTTGCTGCATTTCCTGTGGGTTTTTCCCTGTGAGAATGTTTTCGCTTCCCTTGCCATTGGCCACGACCGCCCGGCTCACTAAGGAAAGGCCTCTCGTCTACCCTCCCATCCTCTTCCTCACTCACATCTTGGCCCTGGGATGCCACCATTTGTTCACGAGCATGCACGCGGGAGCCTATTGGGGCTTGGCACCGGGACCCAGCAGGGAGCCACGCAGGCGGCAGCCCAAGCACACCAGAGTCAGCAAGGCAGGTGCTGGGCTGCGGCAAAGCAGGGACATGTGCCCTGGATGGGTGACAGTGGAGGCCAACCCAGTGGGTGGGACCCTGGAGAGGGGCACAGCTGAGGCAGCGGAGCGGCGAGGCCCACTCAGTGCCAGGTACTGTGTGAGCCCCCTGCCAGGGCGGATGACAAGGTTGGTAAGCACAACACAGACAGTGATATGAGGTAAGGAGGAGAAGTGAGCAAGGCAGGGGGTAGGAAGTGGGGTGAAGGGTGTGGGGTGTGTCTGTGTGTGTGTGGGTGTGAAATTTTATGGTTCGTGAAGGCCTCCGCACAATGGCGACTTGAATGCAGGCCAGAAGGAGGTGAGAGAGAAGGCTGAGTGAAGATTCAGGAGCACTGTGGGCCTAACAGAACATGCAAAGGTCCTGAGGCAGAAGCTTTCCAGGACCAGAGAGAAGTGTGTCCGACAGAGGACTTGGAGTGGGGGGACACATTATAAAGTGCCTTCTGGGTCATAAAAGGACTTGGAGCTTCACTCAGGGTGAGGGGGAGCCCTTGCAGGGTTTTGGGGTCCCTCTGGCTGCTGTAGTAAGAACAGATCCCAGAGTGGTAAGAGGAAACAGCAAGGAGATCACAGTGACTCAGGCCAGAGAGCATGCGCCCTGGACCCTGGCGGCAGCAGAGGTGCCGAGAAACCGTCAGAGTCTGGAGACACACACACACACTTTCATTACGGAAATCTCCAAAGGAAAGCAGAGTGCATGTGACAGGCCCTATGCACCCACATGCCATGCACCCACCAGCTCCAGCATCAGCTCAGGCCCTACCTTGTCTCATTCATTGCCCCCCACCCACTCTCCCACCCCTGAGGACAAGGGGCCTCAGCATGTGGCCCCCAGAGAGTAAGCATTGCCCAGCATTAGAAACACAAATGAGCAGGCCCCTCCCCAGCTGAGCTGACTCAGAGGCTCTGGGCTTAAGACCCGGAAATCTGTGTTTTATTGAGGCCTCTTGGTGAGAATCACTGCCTCAGACTATTCTAAGTAAACCCCAGACTTCAAATCATTTCACCTACCAATATTTCAGTAAGAATCTCCAAAAGGTCAGTGTTCTTTTTATTGATTGATTTTTTTTTAACGGAAACAGAGAAACATTGAATGTTGTTCCACTTACTTATGCATTCTCTGGTTGCTTCTTGTACGGGCCCTGACTAGGGATTGAACCCCAACCTTGGCGTATCAGGGTGATGTTCTAATCAACTGAGCTACCCAGCCAGGGCAGGGTTCTTTTTAAACACATAGCCTCAATATCACTATCACATCTAAAAAAATTTAAGCATAATTCCTTAACACCATTAAACATCTGCACATTCTGAAAGCAGAACTCAAGGACCTGTGGTAGACTGGGTGTGGGATGGGAGGGAAAGACGGGGTTCAAGGACAACGCCAAGTCTGTCTCCCGAAGCCCTGAAAGGATGAGTGGCTGTCACCTGCGATGGAGAGGGTGGACAGGACAGGTCTGAGTGGAATGGTGGGAGCTGAGGCCAGCCATGTAGCTATGGGCACCATGGAGAAGTCGGGGACAGCGCCAGTCCAGAGCCCCACAGAGAAGGCCGGTTGGAGCACAGCCTGGGCATCCCCAGCAGACAGGGGGTATTTAGCTTCCTGAGACTGCGGCAGGTCACCCAGGAAGGGAGGGCAGGGGACAGTGGGCTCACAGGTCAGGGAGGCTGAACACATGGCCAGAAAGATGTCAGAAAACCAGGAGTGTGTGGTGCCCTGCAAGCCTGGGGGTGGAAGTGTGTCAGGGAGGCAGGAGGGGTCAGTGGGGTCTGCCGCTGCCCTGTGTCCTGTGACAAAGTGAGTGCCTGTCATTTTAGTTAGGCCTTGGCGAGCCATCGAGGAGCAGTTTCAGTAAAGTTGAGGGCAAAACTGTAATGAAGGGAGAGAGAAAGTGGAGACAGTGAGTACAGACAATTCTGTATGTGTGTGTGTGCATGCGTGCGCACATGCGTGCGTGCGTGTGTGTAGAGGAGAGAAATGGGGAGGTTGTGGAGGGGACAGTGAGGGCGAAGGCCTCCTCTAAGATGGGGGCTGACCCCCAGGTTGCACACGGGTGGAGGGTGGAAATGATCCGGGAGAGGGACAGATCACAGGGCAGAGGCAGCTCTGCTGGAGCCACGCCCTGGATTCAGTGGGTCAGCACCAATGGGGTGGGGGCAGTGGGGGGCTCGCCCCAAACTCACACAGCCTGTCTACGGCCAAGGGGAGAGAAGGGACAGATGCCGGTGGGCGGGTAACTGTGGAAATTCTTTCCTGCTTGCTTCCACTTTTCTCCACGCAGGGAGAAGCTCTGCCGGCTGAGAGAAAGTGGGGGAGGGAGGAAGGTGGGGGGGAACTGGAGGGGGGAGTAGTGGTAGCAGCAGCAGCAGCGGGAGAGCAGCAAAGGTGGGGAAAACCAGCTGTGGGGGACAGGCAGAGAGTGAACTGAAGGCAGGAGCGATCGAAGGGCCCGCCTGGACTTAGGGATCATGAAGAGACAATGAGACCGGGCAGTGTGGCAGTGGGTAGCTTCCAGAAACCTCTAACTGTAGTTGTACCTGGTGAATGGGACCAAGCAAGGGCAGCGCAGGGGAGGGTGGGGGTGCAAGGCTGGGTGAGGGGTGAGTAGGGAGGAGAGGTGGGGGGGGTGCTGTTCAAGGGCCTGCAGCCCCAGGAAAGGCAAGGGTGCTAGTATGGGACACTGAGGGAGGGGCTGAGAAGACTGAGGTGGAAGATGGAGGCAGGGACGTTTGACACCGATGGTGGCTGTGGAGTAGCTGAGCTGGGGTGGTGGACACACTCCCTGGAGGAGGGAGGTCAGGGCGCCCGAGGCCAAGGTCCTCAGAAGGATCACCAGGGCAACAGAAGGCACTGAGAGCGAGGTGGGGACTCGGCACTGTGGAGACTGACCGGAGACTGACCGAGGAGGAAGGTCAAGTTGCCAAAGAGCCAGGCAAGTTCAAGGAGGGGTGGGTGACCTGGTTCCCTGATACGTGTGGGCAAAGGCTTAATTAACACCACCTGCCAGAGAATTTGACCTCAGGCTCCCTTTCTAGCCCTGTTTCCCTGGTAACCTGGTAAGAATGGTCCATGTTGTTAGACAACGTGGCTAATGATAAAAACAGACTCGAGTGGTAGAAGGATCTGGACTGAGAAGAACCACGCCACACGAGGGAGCATGTTGGAGGATCTCCGGGCTGCGTGTGGACTTACAGGGCAGCTGTGAGGATGCCTGTGGAGGAGAATGCCCCGCCCCCACGCCCCCCCAACATCCAGCCAGCAAGTTGTGGCCCTGTCCTGGGTCCCAGAGGGATGATGGCCGTTTGGACGTTTAGAGGGGCCTAAAAAGACCTCCTTGTGGGCACTGTGCATGAGATCAAAGTTGCGTGCTGTTATGGAAGAGGGAAGGAGAGGGTCTGGACAGGGCGCAGAGGGGCTCGGAGGACACACATCCCACCCCTGGGCCCAGTGGGCCAAGTGGAGTGGAAGAGAACAGCCCCGACTTGAGTGGCCTGCAGGGGGACCAGTGTCCTGCCTCAGAGCAGAGCCACCTTGGCCATGGATTCTGGCTCCCCGGACAGCGTTGTGATAAGATACCCTGAGGCTGGGACGGCTGTCCTCAAGGTGGCCCGAGCCTGCTTCCCAAACCCCAGGGCCCACAGACTGAGTTCCTGGTCGGCAAACAGCCAGCCCAGATCACTACTCACACCAACCACACGTGCTTCTTTCTTCATAGTATTTTCTTTTTTTTCCCTTTCATCAGAGTTTCCCAATAACACACTATAAGGAAACTCCAGCAAAGTCCAGCCCACAGGTCAGAAAGACAAGTAGGTCAAGTTAACAATACAGACAGCCCAAGACCGAGGTGCCATCTGTGGCTGCATTCTTGTGCAGAATATTAAACCACCCTCTTGTATTTCAGGGTCTCAAGAGGCTAGAATCGTCCAGATCAAGGTCACTGTCTCCATCATGTGCTCATTCTGAGCTCAGCTAAGACCGGCTGGAGGCTGTTCCTGCCAGAGTTATCAGTTGGGAACTAAAGCAGCTCTTTAGAGAGACAATGGTTTTCCTGGGTGGACAGAGGCTGCTGGGGCGTTGCTAAGCACAGTGGAAATCAAAACAGCAGTCTGAAACAGAAGCTGCAGAGCCAAGACGAAAGCCACGGGGCTGACACGTCAGCCTGCTAGGAAACTTTCCTGCCGCCCCCGCCCCGCCGCCTGCCTCCCTCCCTCCCCAAAATGTCCAGACCACACAGAAGAGCCAGCGGGGAGGGGTCCTCAAAAAAGCATTGCCTAAGCAAAGGTACCGCCTCCCACCAAGCTGCGCTGCTGTGCACAACCCAGCCAGAGAAAATAAGGGGAAACGTACCCTCTCCTGCGGCCACAGCTGGAAAAACATCTGCGGGGCACCCCCACCCTGTGCCAAGGTCAGCAGCGACTGAGGTTACTGCCTGAAGGAGCTGGCCGGAGGTTTGGACAACAGGGCTCGAGTGCAGAGCTGGACACAGAGCCTTTACAGTTTTTTCCCCTTAAAAAGAGGAAATCAGGTCTTAACTCAGCACGGATACATGCTGAGTATGCTTCTGGCAGACCAGGGACAGGGACCCAAGCCCCGGTCAGCAGTTCCTTACAGCTCAGGATGGGGCAGCTATGGGGAACAAGAATGAAGCATAAAAATACCTCTCTCCTCCGAGGTGCACATGTTCTCTTTAGACCTGGGCAGCAATAGGTCCTGATGGGCAATGGATCATATCCGGGCCACAGAAGACCCTACTCCTGGGCCCAGTCCCTTCCTGCCCCACAAGGGACAGCTGCTGGACCAAGGCCAGGAGGGTCCCTTCCTCCTGCAGCTAGCCTTTCAGTTTGCTCCTGATGACTAACAAGGTAGGTCCAGGCCTGGGCTGGTGCTGGAGGTTTGGCTCCAGCTTCTTCCCCAGTTTCTTGGCCAAGGGACCATCCAGATCAGGTCCCTCTCCTCTTCCTCACTCGGGTTCTCCCTCCAGCTGGATGCCCCAGCTGTAACCTCGCTCCAGTGCAACCTTCCTCCCACGGAAGCCCTGTTTCCATGTGTGTGCACTATATGCACACACACATATCCCTTCAGAAGCCATGTAGTGTGACCCATACATGATCTTCTTATGCTACATGCACAGCAGGAGGGCAGCAGGGGGAAGGGGCCACAAACCCTCTCACACTCCAGTTCCATCACTGGTCAAGGCTTGCAGATGCGTGCTGTATGTGGTGTTGCTCCAGGCCCTGGGGAAACAGCAGAAAGGCAGGGACAGGACCCAGAGAGGAAGCAGGAAGTGGGGGAGATCACTGCCGGATGGCGGTCAACCTCTCCCAGGATCTGGCAAGGTGGGGAAGGGCTTCAGGGGCCTGGCAGGGACCGCGGCCTGGCTGGCCCTGCATCAGGGGTGAACAGGAGGGGGGAGAGTGGAGATGGCATAATGGCACACCTGCATGCCCTGGTCCTCCCAGGGAAGGAGGAAAGGAGGTGGGGGTTAGGATCGAGAGAGGGATTCTTAACAACAGATACAATGGTCTGTGCGTATACAACAGCCTGTGTGTATAACAGTCTCTGTGTGTACAACAGTCCATGCATGTACAACAGTCTCTGTGTGTAGAACAGCCTGTGTGTGTACAATCCATGTGTGTACAACAGCCTCTGTGTGTACAGCCTGTGCGTGTACAAGTCTCTGTGTGTACAAGAGCCTGTGTGTATACAACAGTCCATGTGCGTACAACAGTCCATGTGTGTACAACAGCCTGTGCATGTACAACAGTCCGTGCATGTACAAGTCTCTGTGTGTACAACAGTCTGTGTGTGTAACGGTGGGAAGGACCTAGGTAGGAAGGAAAGGGGGAAACTGTGGGAACCAAGCCTTCACAGTGAGATGGGACGGGACTCTGGGAGGTTGGGATCACCTGGGAGGCCATCAGCTATGACAGAGGTGGGCGGTGCCCACCAGCACGGGGCAAACAGATGCGGTGATGGGGTTGGTGCAAGTTCTCTTTATCTGCCCTTTCTCAGGGAACAGGAAGCAAAATCCTGAGCTGAGAGGGGCCCGGCCTTGAAGGCTCGAGGGCTGTAAAGCAGTGGTCCTGGAGAGGAGCAGGGAAACGCGACCAGGCCGATGGAGTTAAGATTACCTGGCCGCACTGCAAACGCTTTACGGGGTTACCACAGACAAGAGAGACAAGGCCCTGTGCTTCTCAGCCACGCTCAGCACCAGGGGCACGTGCGCGGAGCAGAGGACACTGGGGCTGCCGCAGCTGGGGCGTTGCCCTGTGAGCATGATGGAGAGCACAGTGCAGAGCGGAGACTGACCGTGCAGGGAGGGGTCGTCCCAATGGGCCAGGAGCTAAGTGAGATAAGGAGGGCAGAGAGGGTTTGAGGGGCTGGACGGTGGTGGGTCTGGGTGTCCACAGACTTGGTCTTGGTGGGCTGCAGAGGTCTCTGGGCAGCAGTTCAGAGGGACTCAGGAGGATAGAAGAAGCGGAGAAGGATGCTGTGGTCCTCGGCACTCCTGGTCCTGCCCTTCCGGCCTCAGCCCCGGAGCCCTGCCCCCCTGGCAGGCAGGAACCTGAGCAGGTGTGTCCTGCCCAGGACAAGGCAGGTCTGAGCTGTCCAGCAGCCTGAGGGGCTGGCCCAGGGAGCCAGCATACCAGAGACCCAGGTGAGCCCTGGGAGAGGGGTCAGCCCAAGGGGAGAGAGACAGGTATAAGGGCACAGCTGTGGGGCCAGGAGGGAGGGGTGACAGAGAGAGAGCACTGTTTGTCACCTGGCGCCTCCCGACCTGAGTCATAGGAGACGGCAGGAGAAATGGAGCAGAAGGGCTAAGAATCCACGTAAACCCACTGAGAACCTATTTCAGTACAAGGCAGAGCCACCGGCAAGGCAGGCTCGCCTGTCCTGGCCATTTGTACCTTTTCTTTGGAGAATTGCTGTATTGGTGACTAGCTTGTCCCCGGCTTAAAGCCCCCTGCCCACAGGAACCCACATCCCTACAAAGGCCTCAAAGGTATAGATTCCAGGGTTCACCTGGGGCATGCCCAGGTCCCAGAGTTGTCCCACTTCAGGAAGCACTAAGCCTGGTGTCCGCTGTCCCCATAAGGGCTTTTCATTCATTCACTCACGGCCCATCCCTCTCCAGGAGCAAACTAGTTGAGATCACTTATATGCAAAGCAGTGCTATCTAGAGTTCAACAAATCTCAAGTTCCCCCATGGAAGGGAAAAAGAGCCCTGCATTATACCGTAGAACAGAATAAATTCTAGAGGTGTGGGAGTTAAAGGTAAAGAAAGTCAGCTCTAAAAGTATTGGAAGAAACTACAGGAGAAGCTTTCAGAGATTTATGGTATGAAAAGCCTTTCTAAGCAAAGTGTAGAACTCAGACGTCAGACAAGAAAAACACCTGACAGTTTTTTAAAATGTAGTAATAACATATACAGGAAAATGAACAAACCCTAAGAGCCCAGCTCCATGAATTTTAACGGAATGAACATACCCACATGACCAGCATGAAGATCTGGAAACAAAATTGGTGGCCCCCTGGGACCACCGCCCCCCCCCCCCCCCCCCCCCCCCCCCCCCCCCCCCCCCCCCCCCCCCCCCCCCCCCCCCCCCCCCCCCTCCCGCTTCCAGCCTGTGCCCTCCTGGATGAAGGGCTCACCCTACTGAGGTAGGGCCTTATTCTAATTTGCATCTCAAGTAGGTCTGCAAAGACCTTCTTTCTAAATGAAGTCACTTTCTGCTACCAGGAGTTAGGGCTTCAGCGAATCTTCTGGGGACACGGACTACCCACAGCATCCTGCTCTGAGGAGTCTTCTCACCACCAACAGACGATGCGAGCAAACAGAGCAGGTAATTCTGGTGGTACCTGCTACGAAGACAAGGAAACAGGTGATGGAACAGACAGAGCTGGGGCGCACAGGCCCCAGGCTAGTCCTGCGAGGGTAGTTGGGGAAAGTCTCACCGAAGTCACAGAGTTCGGCCTGAACGAGGGGAGGCAGCCAGGCAGAGGTCTGGGGGAAGAGTACTCATGGGGGTGGGGCTTATGTAGGGGAGCAAGCCCAGAAAATGCCAGGATGGAGGCTCTAAAACAGAGCCAGGGCTGGGATGGAGGCTGTGTGGGCTTCAGCAGGCACTGTGCAGGACCAGGGGGTGTGCCAGGTATGGCAGTGGGAGACCTGCTGGGTGGCAACTGCCTGTCCAAGAGAGAGCGGTGTGTGGTTTTTATATTTATTTTACAGTTTACATTTATATTTACATTTCATAGCTAGATAGGAAGAGAGACGAAGGGAAACACTGATTTGCTGTTCCACTTACTGATACATTTATTGGTTGATTCTTGTATGTGCCCTGACAGGGGACTGAACTCACAACCTTGGTGTATCAAGACTACGCTCTAACCAACTGAGCTACTGGGCCAGGGCCTGTTTCGGAGGAGAGAGGTCAGGACTGGCTGGTGGGTTGGCTGGGGCTGAGGAAGGTGGCGGGATCAGGGTGCCTGGCCGTCCTCATCCTGAGCCCTGCCCCACCACATGGGCCGCCATGAACCAAAATACGGTAAGAATACATTGGAGTGGGGGGGCAGGGAGAGTGTCAGATATACCTTAAAACCAGCCCAGTAAGTTTTAGCTCAAACTCCTACTGACTGGAATTTAACTGGATTTTACTCAGATACGTACATTTATAGACTGGAGAACACGTTTACATTGTTGGTGTTCCTATCCCCAAAATACTATGCCTTTCCACTTACTTGGTGCTTCAGTCAAGTTCTATGTCTTTCTTCTTTTAGGCCTTATGTATTTTGTCATGTTTATTCCCAGAAACTGCTGTCCCTGGGAGGCTTTTTTCCCATCACAGGCTCTAAGTGACTAATGAAGGCTTTTGGGGAAAAGGCATCAAGTCGTACCCAATTGCGCTGCAGACCAGCCAGCTTATTAACTCACCAAGTCTAATGGACATCCGGACGCCTACCGCCCAGCTCCAATAGCCGTCCACACCTCCACCATCTCATTTCCTGTACCCGCCCTCGCTGCTGTGTGCGCGTGTGTCCATCCGTACGTCTCCTGAAGTGTTGACCAACGAGTGCCAGACAAGGCATCACTGCACTCTGGCTACTTCGGGGTCTGTCTCCCACATGGTCTAAGTGTACTAGTCTCATCATCTGCACCTGAAAGGCTTGAGGGTGTCAGGCCGGGCGGGGGGGCGGGGTCGGGAGACAGACGCCACACAACAAGGGACTCTCCTAGAGGGCCCAGGACGAAGGTGGCAGCCAAACTGACCCCACGCAGTTCTTCCTGTAAAGCTCTCCACCTTCTCCATACAGGAGCATGCCTCAAGTCTGCCTCCTGGGTACGTGTTCTCTCTTAGACAAAATTCTAATAGGCTCTCTGTAACCTCATTTTTCCATCAGCAAATTGAACCAGATACCTGGGCGGGGGGGTGAGGGTTGCTGCAGAAGCTAGGGCACAGACTCTGAAACCCCGAGGGCCAGAGCCACCCCTCTGCAGGCAGAGGTTATTACTGTTTCTCCCTCTGGGCGCCTGGTCTTATGTCCTCAGTTCCTAGGGGGCAGAGGTACAAATGCCAGTTCCACGGTTGGACTGAAAATTTTATTACGACCACACACCTTAGAAAAAAGCCTTTTCTGACTGACTTTCTCCAGGGCAGCCTCCAGCCCATGTGGGGAATTAGGGACAAGTGTCCCCTCTGGACAGACTCAGACCCACAGTCACAGCCTGGAAGGCAGGGGCGGGGCTGGAAAGGGGAGTTCGGACACACGCACAGCCAGGAGGAGCCCCCAGACCTGGCACCCAGGCCCGGACCTTCCCCTGGGTCCCCACCACAGGCTCCCTGGGGTATTTGGCATCTTTAATCTTTTTAACATCCTTATGAAAATCAGACCTCTTTCCCCGTCAGTAATGAGCAAAACTTAAATAGATGATAGGTAGATAGAGCTCTGATTAAAATAAATTTATACTACCAGACAAAATCTCTCAGTCCTTACCCCAAGACACTGTTTTGTAGTCCGTATGGAGAAAACGGCAAGTAGCCCTTGGAAATGAGAAACAGAAGATTCCACTTGTCCACTTAAGAGTCAAACATTTTCAAGATGAAATTCCAGTCCTGCAGCTCCATGGTTGGTCCTCCGGTTATGCAGGAAGGTGTGTCTGACCTCTGCCCCTCCCTGGGGTCAGGGGCTCCCTCCTGCCAGTGGTCCAGCGAAAAGACAAGCAGATACACACAGCAGGGGGACCTCGGTACAAGGGCCTGGCTCGGCCGGGGCAGGTGGCAACTTATTTCCAGCCCTCGTTCTCCAATATTCCTTTCTTTACTCACACCAAAGGAATCCACTGTTGAGACAGGCCGGGGCACGAGCGCCCCGGCTCCATTGGGCTACAGCACGTGTGACGGCATTCTGCTCGCTCCCCGCTGCCAGCAGGACCCAGCTCCGCCCCACCTGACCTCAGTTGCTAAATCAGGCAGCAGGAGCTGCAGGAAACTGTCTCCTCTGCTTAAGGAGGCTTTTCCAACACGCAGTCTTTAGCCCCCACGAATGAGATTCACGCTGATGCCAAGTTCACGCAGCCACAGGCGGTGAAACAGGCAGCTGAGAACACACAAACTCTCCGCTCCAGCCCAGATTATTTTTTTAAAAGTTATGCAATATGATGAAAGGCAGTTTTAGGAATCGCAGTGGATATTAATAGGAATCGGCTAAACAGGCTACTGAATTAGCAGAGTTTATGGTATCTTAAATACCCGTATTTTGTGTTCCTAATTTAAACTTAAATTGGTACGGCTTTTTAATTTTAATTTTTTTTTTTTTTTGCTGGTTATAAGGAAGAAGCCGAGTGAAGGACAGATACTCTCATGCATTTTAATTGATTCATCAAGTATCCACCAAACAAGGCAGAGCATCAGATTTCCGGGTTAAGCTCAGACTAAGATCTGCACCATCTCGGATTTTGTGTGCTGGATAATTTCTCCTAACATTCAAATTTCTGTCTAGCTCACAGTCGTGTGTGTGTGTGTGTGTGGGGGGGGTGCATCTGTGACACTTTGTTACTTTTGATAACTTTTCAATTACAGTTGAGGCACCATATTACATCAGTTGCAGGTGTACATTTACACAGGTGACCACCCTGAGACGTCTGACACCCGCCCGACGCCATGCGTGGTCATTCACTGCCGCTCACTCTGTTCCCTACGCTGTACCCAATTTTCCTGTGACTGTTCTGGAACTGCCAATTTGTACTTCTTAATCCTTATCATTTTAGCTAGGCGTGTGAAGTAGTGGCGTTTCTTAGTTGCTCATGCTTAGTGGTTAAGCTTTTTTTTAAGCCACAAGGAATCTCAGTAGAAAGAGTAGAAAGGCAATACAGGTTATCCTTCTTCATTTGTTTCCAGATTAGGAGCTGAGGTCTGGAAGGATTAACTGTATTCCCCCAAGATTAAAAAAAAAAAGCAAACCCTGAGCGGCCAGAGCCAGAATTCAGGTCCTGTCTCTGCTGCCCAAGAGGTGGGAGAATAAGCAGGTGCAGGCTGTGGGGTGCTATCACTACCTGCCAGGGGCGGACGTGAGGACAGGGAAGCAGCTGTGTCTCAGTGGAGATCACAACCACCGATCCGTAATCAGCCAACGCTGCACACGAAAAGGCAGCGGCCCGCGGACAGGCTCAGCTTCGGTCAGGACCAGCCCAGTGCTGCCCTGGGTCTGAGTGTCAGCTGTGAACTCCCTGCCCTCTCCCACCCCATCCCTCAAACCCCACACCAGCACTCATGTCCTGCTCCCTGTGACCTCACACCATTTTAAAGGACACGGGAAAGTCCCCTGTCATTTTTTATTGCCTGTTTTGCCCCGACCGTTACCTCAGACCTTGTCACGGAGCAGAAGAGGCAGAAGATGAGGCCCAGATCTCAGGGAGGACAGGTTTTGTTGAAAACCCACAAGGAAGAGTTGGAGTCGGAGAGTAGAGCACAGCGGCTGGCCCTCAGGCCGGACCAGGGCCCCGGGGGTTCCGGGGACTCCGGGAGGGCCAGCCGGCCATGCCCCAGCATCTGAGAGGGAGGAGGCGGTGCCGAAGAGGCACAGATGCAGGAATAGAATTAAGTGCCAGCTCCCATGACATTACAGAAGCCTCTCCGGAGGAGTCCCACATCCTCAAGAAACTGCCTTAAATTTAAGTCTGGCATCGTGCTTTGGAATCGCTGCCACGAACTGGGCCACGGGAAGGAGCTGCCGGGCTGGCCCTGCATGCTCGCTCGCAGTGAACCACCCCCCACCCCAAGTCATTTCTGAGCCAGGCAGCTGTACAAGCAAACGGCAACCCGCCAGCTCCCTATGCCAGGAGGGCTGCCTGTGCCTCCCCAGGACCTGGCCGAACGCACCTGGTCTTCCCCGCCAGGGCACAGCACCAGGCCCACGGCAGGTGCCCAGCGTCCACCTCAGGTGCCAAGCACAATAAATCCACCTACTTGGCAGAGGCCCCCAGAACAAGCAAACAGGACCAGGAAGATGCATTCCTGCAGGGCACCCAGCACACACGCTGGGGGACCGCGCCCCACTCAAACTCGAGATCTTTGGATGAGGCCAGGCCAACGTGCTATCTGCCAGACAGTCCTCACCACGGAGCCCTGGGTCGAACTATTTTTAAGTTTTAGGTCAAGCTAACAAACGATGAAACAAAATATGTTCTATCCTCTTAGTTGGAGAAGTACACCCCGTGACGAACTGGAGGACCAGGCCCAGAATGTGGCTGGTGTGGGGAGCCACTGCCACCCGACCCCTGTATCTTTCCACCGACATCTGTTCTCCGAGCTCCATTCACCCTGGCAGAGGCCTCATGCACACACCTGAGGACACTCCGACAAGTGTGTGCCCAGTCCCTCACACACCCAGGACCCTCGCCACACTCCCTCCCCGGGGCCAGAGCTGATACCCCCCTGTGCAGTAGCCAGGGCCCTGGGAAGAGGCCTGAAGCTGGGCACCTGTGTCCCTGGGATGTGGTCCAGACGGAAGGGCACAAACAGCAGGTGGACATGGCCCTCTGCCCCACTGCCCATTCCACTGGAGAGGTACCGGGCAAGGCCCCTCTTGCCATGGTCTAAGAGCAGACTCTCCTCTGAGTCCATCAGTGTAACCCCCTAGGAGGGGCCAGCCCGCCCTTCCAGGCTGCATTCACTCTTCCCACACGAACACTTCTCTCTCAAAACTGAGACTTGGCCAGAATCTCAGAATCAGTTCCCACCACTGTTGTATTAGTCACATTGAAATCTGTCAAGCAAATGTTGAACTTACAAACACAAGCAAGACAGGTGTGGAGGGGAGGGGGCGGGGCCAGGCCAAATAACAATCTTGGAACTAAATTTTAGGAGATTCATTTTTCACACAAAAAAATAGGTGTAGGTAACAGAGATATGGAATGTATTGATGATTATGAAGGCTGAGTGACAGGTACCTGAGAATTCATCTTTCCTTCCATTTTTGTGCACTTTTTAAAATTTTCACAATTAAACTTTAAAGCCCCCAAAAGAACCCCAGCAAGATTTGAAATCACATCCTCACTGGAGAGCTACCAAAACCACAGGCAGAAGCCCACACCAACGCAGTCTGCAATTTTGTAAACGCCATGCTGAACAAATCCCCAATAGGAAGGATTCAAACTGGAGCCCTGGAGGCCACCAGCCCACTGTGGCTCAGTTGTCCCAGGTCAGGACCTTGAGCGCCCAGCTGGCCTGCCTGTGCTTCAGTCTTTACCCAGGAGAAATGACAGACTGGCCTCTCATGTGACTCTCTCAGGTGCTCTTAAGCAGGTCAAACTTCAAGTCACTGACCAAACAAATCCAGGCCGCAAAGCCCGGGAAAGGGACCAAGGCAGCTCCAGTTCAAACAAAGCACCGCACTGGGGCCTCTGTGTGAACACAGAGGCCGGGAAACCCCAGGCCCCGTGTTTGCAGAGAAACTTTCCCCCAGGAGCGCAGACTGATTAATTTCGAGGCACTCACTCTTTAATGAAGTCTCCCAACCCTCCTTCCACCCTCCGCCCCCGCTGCCTATTCAACAGCAAGCTGGGGTGGGTGGGGCTGGACCAGCTCACAGACGCAGGTGCAAAGGTCCAGGCCGCCCCTCCTGGGGGCTGCTGGGAGAACATTGAGCTTTGGAACATCGGTGCTGGCTCCAGAGGTGGGTGACTTCCATGAACAGTGGGCCATTTCCCTTCATCTTGCCCACACTAAGTCTAAAAGACAGACACTGAGGCAGCAAATGCTTTTTGTCCCAATGGGCACACGAGGACACTTTTGTACCTTCGCTGGGGGTTGCAGGCCACAGGGAATGGTTGCGCCCTGTGGCTTTTCACCTACACCTGAGAAGCCTCTGCCAGTCAGCCAGGTCACCGGGAAAACTCTCCAAAAACCTCTGAAATGGGTGCCAACGTGTGTGGCTTTTCTGCCTCTGGAACTCCTCTTCCCACTGATCCACATTAAAGATAGATTCTGCAGCGAATTCTTTCAGCAGAAGAATTGGGAAGTATTCCTCCAGCATCCCTCCGGCTGGCTGGCTGGCGAGATGACCTGGCGGGTTGGCACAGAAGGGCCAGATCCAGCAACCCACCAATCAAGGATCATTTGTTTCTCCTGAACTCACAGCCCAATTCAAGCCCCTAGCCATGTCTAGGCCCTGCCTGAAAACACGGAGCAATTCCAGGTGAGCCCTTCCACGGGGAGGCCTTTCAAGTTGGGATCCTTATGGGGTTGAACATGTGCCTTGAAGAGCTGTGCCTGCTAGGGGCTGCATGTCGCTCCCCACCCCCTGCCAGCTCTCCCACAAAAGCAGCAGCATGTGCATCTGACACAGAGCTGGGCAGGACGTGGGACCACTCATGGCCAGGAAAAGCCACTACTCACGTAGGTGGAAACCCCCCACTAAAGTCTCCCTGGCCTCTCGCTCCTCACCGGGGAGACCCATCCCAGGGAACCATAGCCGAAGTGAAAAAGGAAGCTGCCCCTAACCTTGACCCTTGCAAACAGAGTGACCAGTCAGGGTTCCACCACCAGCTATGCGGGTGGCCACAGGTGTGCCGTCCCCACATAGAAGCAGAAATCGCTACCCTCTAGGGGAAAAAAATGAAAGCATTCTTCACCTTGTTGAGGAAAGGCAAGCAAAAAAGCGAGGCCTTTGGAACGCAGACAGAAGTTTCCAGGTGAGAGCCATGCCGGCTGACCGGGCACGTTCGGGGTCCTTTGGGGGTCTCGGACAACAACTTGGTAGTAACAGAGGCCCTTACAGTCCTTCTCACAGCCAACAAAACCACCAAATGCTACAGCTGCTTCTTAAAAACAGTTGTACTTAATTCAGAAACACGGCCTGTAAAAACGCAGTGCTCAGCCCCAGGTCTACCGAAACCTGAATGCTAGACTAGGCGACAAAGGTGGGTGGCGCAGGAGTCCTTGCATTACTGTCCTGTGACCACCAATGTAACATAGATGCATCTCAGCCCCAGCTTACTCTCCCAGTTGAAAATATGCATGACATTACTTCCCTAAACCACTTTTAAATCTTCACTTTTGAAAAGCCTCTTTCTCCAAGTGGCTTCAAAGGACCTGAAATGTGTATGAACTTGGCTTCACGCTGCGATCCAGCTGAAGGGTATCTTAATCTCTTGGATGAAGCTTCGGTTTTGCGCCATGAAATTAATCTCCCCGCTCTGGTAAGTGCAGTGTGAAGCAGACATCTGAAATGGAACGGAAATTTCTGTGGTTTTCTCACAAGACCTTAGCAAATGACCAAACTTGGACTTTTCAGGACCAAGCACAAGTTGGAGTAACCTGATAACAATTTAGCCCACCATTCGCTGACCACGTACGGTTCTCACAACACTGGAGACATTTCAGAAGCCGAGTGATGGAAAACAAGCCCCTCACTTTCTGCTGATGAAACCACTCGGGAAGTGGAGCCAGGAGAGGCAGTCTTTCTAAGAAGTAGACACCAACTGAGGAAGCGATGCATACACGTGCGAACAGGAGACTGGAGACGTTTGCAAAGTGTGGAAGGGAGTGCACCAGCCATCCACCACCTGAGGGACAAGCGACCACCCTCTGTTCGGCTACAAACAAGAGACTACGCAGCAGCTGGACACCAGCCGGAAGCTATTCTCCAGTGGTCGAGTTCCCAGTTCTAACAGCCTAACCCGGGTTCACTCACGTTGGTGTTACCTAGGCCTTCTTGGTGAACTTTAGCCACAACACATCGGGCCAGGGGTCAGTGATTCCAGTACGGCCACACAGGGGTCAGGTGGAGATGTGCCACTTTGGGCAAGCAAGTTTCTTAGCCTCTTCAGGCCTCAGTTTACTCATCTGTAATGTGGGGATAATTACAGCTCTTTTGCAGAATTATAACAATAAAGGAGATTGTCTCTCAAGCCCTTGGAACAATGCCAGTCTAAAGACTTCCTGAAGCCCCATAGGAAACACGGGCTTGGCGTCTAACTCGGTAACACCCACCCTGAAGGTGGAGTCGTCAGAAAGTGCATCAGCCTCCAGGTTCTGTACTTTGTAGCACCGACGCCTCTCCGCCAAGTGTTTGTATGAGGCAAAGGCGCCATCAGCAGGAAGAGGAAGACCCAGCACGAGACAGCTTGATGCCAAAAAGGGAGCCATTGAAACGAGTCTGCTGGGGCCGAGCAGGCTCCCGAGGACAGGACACTGTGGGCATCCCTCACAGCGTCACCGGGGGTGGAAGCCAGCTCGACTCGGCGGCACCCAGTAACACACACGAAGGTGGCATCGGCGGTTTCTCCGAGTCTACGCCACGGTGATTCCGTCCCCATCCCCGCTAGGAGTGAAGTTAGCCAACACATACCAAAGGGCCTCATCAACAGGTGCAGAAGGACAAGAGCGCCAGGCACATGGGCCAGCTGGCTCTGCCATCAGCCCGCTCCGACCCTCAGGAATCTGCACCGAGTCCCGGCGGAGCGCCGGGCATGGAAGGCCAGAGGCGGCTCTCCAAGAACGGAACCCGGCGCCGGCGCGCTGGGCCCAGACCAGGTGCTCTCCGGCGGGCCCCGTGTCACTTCATTCAAACAAGCGGCCCCCAGCCCGCACGCCCGGAGGTCTCCGCCCAGCCCGGGACTGGGCGCCTCGGGAAAGGAGCTGCCCACGTCTCTAAGTCTCAGCAAGGCAGAGCCCTGTTTTTCTGGGTGTCCCTCCGCTGCCCCCCACCCCCGCCCCCGGCACCGGACCGGAGACGCAGGGGCGCGGCCCCCGCCCCGAGCCTAGGTCGCGGGCACTCACCGAGCGTGGCCACCGTGCCGGCTTCGAAGAGCAGGCAGTCCCCGCGGCCGCGCGCCTCCAGCAGGACGCTGCCGTCGCCCGCGGCCTCCAGCCGCCGGAGCAGCCGCAGCCCTTTGCTCAGGGCCATGGGCGCCGGGGCCGCGTCCGCCGCGCTCCCCGCGCCCGCAGCTCCCGCGAGTTTCACTTTGCGCGGCGGCTCCGGCCGGCGCAGGCCCCTCCCGGGCGCCGCCTCCGCCTCCGCCTCCTCCGCCTCCGCGCGGCCGCCCCGGGCAGGTGAGGCCGCCTCCCGCCTCCCGGCCCCGCTCCGCCCGGGCGCCGCGCTCCCCCCCAGCGGCGAGGCCCGGCCCGGGCGCGGCTCCGCGGGCGCGCGGGGAGGCCCGGCTTCGGCTCGATCGCTGCTAGCCGTGGGCCCCGGCGCGGCGGGGAGGCCCTGCGGGCGGCGGGCGGCCGCCGGGGAGGAAGATGCCACACATTCCAGGGCGCGGAGGCGGCTGCCGCCCGCGGGGGGCCCGAATGATCCCGAAATCCGCACGGACGCCGCGGCCTTATATGGGCAGCCCGGCCGGCCGCGCTGGGGGGCTGGAGTCTTCGGGCGGCGGCCTCCCTGGTCCACCGCGGCGCCGCGGGCCGGGTCAGTTCACCTTCCTGCGCCCCAGTCGCCCTGCGGCTGAAGCGGAATAGTGACTACCTGCTTAGTAAGGTTGAGGGGAGGGGCGAGCTAATTCGCTTAAAGGGTTTGGTGAGAGCCAGGAGAGTGGAAAGTGCTGGATAATGTTACCTTTCACTAGCTTTTCCTGGAGATCAAAGGTGTGTTGTCTCCGAGAGACTGAGACCTCTGTCTCTAGACCTGTCATTACCTCGTGACCTTTGCGGGGGTGGGGTCAGAGGAGTTAAGGACTGAAAGTTTGGGAAGTAACAAGCGGGGGCAACAGTGAGGTGCTGGTGGGTGGGGAGCACGGGAGGCCCTTTCTCCTCCAGCTTGCACCCCCTCCTGCTCTGTTATGTCGAGTCCCCGACTTAGGGGCAGATGCTCCCAGGCCAGTCTATGCTCACCTGTGCACACACCTGCTCGTATCCGAGCACTGTCCATTGACGACATGCTGGCGCCTCCCAGGATGACCTCGCAACTAAGGACAGGCAGGCAGGGCCCCTCTTAACACTGGGTCCTGCCTGGCCTGGCTGTCAGGGCTCACCGGCCTGGGGGAGGCTGCTCTGCAATCGCCCTTTGGATGAGTGTGGAGGTCTCGGGTAGTTTCTCCCCCTCCACCAAGACCTCCACCAGGATGTTGCCCTCAGGCCCCTCAAACCAGCCTGGTTCCTCTCTCACCCCATTCTGTTCACCCTGAGAGGACCACCGTGGGTCAAGCCAAGTCTCTCAGGGGTGTTGCAGGAGGAGCAGAGCCGGGGTGCCAAGCAGGCCTCCGTGGCACCCTTGCGGACATGCAGGAATGACCAGACATTCGAGCCTCTGTGGACAACCTCCCAGGTGATGATTCCGGGAATAAGAAACGTGCATAACCAGCAAGAGATGCAAATCATCCCCGAGCCCTCTGCCCCTTGCTCACAAATTCAGTTAAGAACTGATTGGTATACAGGGTTTCTCTGCCCGTAAAATGGAGATATTCCTTCCCCATGAGAACCGTGTGCCCACTAATGGGGAAGAGTAGCCTTTGGCCACCTTTTCCTTCCTTTAAACTCCAAGCTCCCTTCTTCCACGAAGCCTTCCTGGAAGGCCGAGGTTTACGTTCACTCAGATTCACAGATGTGCGCTCCAACTCCCACTTGCTCAAGTGTGCCTTGAGAAGCGATTTTTATCTTTCTTTTCTCCTAACCCTGTTTCTCAAATTAGGTGTAAGATCTTAGGGAGGGGGTCTATCTGTTCCATTTTATCCCTCGCCCTCTTGCCTGCCTTCCCTGACATCACATAATTAAAGCTCTGCACAGCGGCATGCCGAACATGTTTTAGAAATTTTCCTACATTCAAGACCAGCACGTGAGCTTTACAGCTTCTAGAATCTAAGACAATCGTAAGATGAACCAATATATTAGGTGCCACTGAGGAGGAAGAAAGGCCATCAATTGAACAATGTAATTAAGTTGTTAGCCATGCCCTGATCTCAGCGACATTGTAGACATTGTAGTGTGCGTGTTGGACTCTGGGAGCTGAGCGCTGCTCCCCTTCAAGAACTGGCTGAGCGAGCGAGCGGGGAGGGAGCTGCTGGGCTTTCAGGTGGCTGCCCTGTGGTTCCAAGTGGGGAGGCCAACACGGGCCCAGAGGAAGCACCATCCGGACAGACACCCCAGTTGGGCAGGCGGAGGGGTCACTGGGCACTGGCACTTTTAGCAGATGGAGAAAGAAACTGATCTTGAGAAAGTAAAAAGAAAGAAAAGAAAAAAGTCAGCTCAGCTCTGATACCTAACCCAACAGCACAGCTTGGGAAAACAGGTGGCCCCCTCTGAGGAGGGAGAGCCTGGGGACACCCTGCCCCTGAGATGGGGAGGGAGGAGGTTAGGAAGGAAGAGAAGGCCAATTCCATCAGCCACTGCAGGAAAGGCAGCTGGCTGTGGGGACTCGGGACCTGGGGGTCCAGGGCCCAGCCAGTTCTCAGAGCAAAAGGCTAGGAAAGCAGAGCCAGCTCTGTGATCGGTGAAAGGCGGCTCGCCACCTGACTGCATGGGAGGTGATCAGGGCGGTGAGGACTCGGAAAGGAGCCCAGTGTTTAGACACTGGGACACTGGTGGCACCATCAGCAGCCCTAATTTTTAAATAAAACTTCATGGTTTTTCAAAGTACTTTTTTATACATATTTCATTAGATATTCACAACACTGTGAATATAACAGAAGAAACCCAAACTCTCAGCTCTCTGATCAGCTGATTCATTCACTCCCTGACCAGGCCGCCCATGGATTTGTCCAACACCTTTCCTCGTCCTGCACTCTGGGTCCTTAACCTTGCTGGAGAAACTGCATAACCTTGCACACCGGTGTCATTTTCTAAAAAATAATTATGCAATATCATCAGACATGCACTTAGTGTTCACATTGCCAACTGTCTCATAAGGGTAATTTTCCTACCGTTTGTGTGATTCACACAAACAAGCCCCTTTTGAAGCCTGTTTTCCTCCCTCCATTTTTGTCCCTAGTTCGCCCGCTGAAAAACTAGGTTGCAGGCCTGGCTCTCCTCCGCAGGGGATTGGCTGTGCGCGTCCCTCTGTGGTCGCTCCGTGTTCCTTCGCTGTCTGCATCGTCACAGAAGCCAGAGCAGATTCTGTCTCCCGGGTGGGGGTGTGTTCTCGCCATCAGGAGGCACACAGCTGACTGTCCCCCTTTGTGATGCAGCAGTCACCGTCATCGGTGCCGCCCACAGTCCTGCCCCAAACACTTCTGCTCCAGTCCGTCACGCTGCCTGCCCCTGGAGCTGAAATTCCATGAACACAAAAGCCCCACCTACTGTCAGTTTACCGAGTGGTAACACGAACGAAGTGGGTAGAATAGGACTTTTTTCCTTCATTTACTAGTGCTCAAAATAAGGAGTTATTTTGAATTCAGTGAATTGGTTCATTAAAATCCGCCAATGGCCACCGACTAATTTAGTGTTTTTTTAAAAACTTACTTTCATTATGAACTCATGATCAAGTTTAAGTGCACTGGTGTGTTCTGGTCCAGAGCACGCTCAGCCACACCGAGGGTCCACATTTCCCTCTCTGGCCCGTGGGGACCTCTGCGAGCTCGCCCCTGGTCCTCTTGACCAGCCCCCGTAGTCTTCTGTCGGTTCCACGCCTTCTGGTAGGACAGCATCCAGCTCATCTTGTACATTTTCTGCTCCTTGACCAAAATGAATCATTGCTCCAAGAAGTCCTGATTTTTTCCGGTGGACAAAGGATTTCGAGAGCACGGCTGGGCGTGGAGAGGCCTGGGAATGTCACCCTCACGGCCTCAGGGCTCCCCGCCTGTGAGTCCCGGAAAGCGGAACAGCTCAGCTAGGTCCTCGGAGAGTGATTCCACCCCCGCTCCTCTGCCCACATCCACGCCCTCCAGCCCCGCCCTTAGCAGTGGGCCTGGCCTCAGGGCCCCTGCGGAGGTGGGGGGCTGGTCTCTGCTTCCTCCACATGAGCTGGGACCCGGTCAGTCCTCCCTCCCCAAGGACTTTGTTCCTCCCCCCACCCCACTGTCCCATGCTGCCCATCTCTCCCTCTCTCCTGGGTCATTCCCAGCAGGGTACAAATGAGCTGCAGTGTCTCCCATCGTAGAGGGCCCTCCCCCCATCCCAGATCACCCCCACTGCGGCCCTTTGCAGAGGTGAGCTGAAAGCAAAGCAGTGGGCAAGACGGTGGGTGTTTCCCGGCACCACTGGGGGTGTTAGAAGCAAGCTGGAGGTGTCCGGGCAGAGCTGACTATCAATTCCGCACCAAACGCAGGTAAGCCTCACCTCGGCCCCTCTCTCCTCTTGACCACCGTGGCCGCCCTGTCACTGGACTCTGGCTGTACCTGGCCTCCAGCTTCCCCTCCTTGCTGTAAAGCATGCATGGTGAGTCATGTGACCCCCGTCTCAGCTTCTAATGGCACTTGGTTGTGGTCCCCCCACCCCACTGTGCTCCCACCTGCCATTCTTTCCTCATCCCTGAGCTCCAGGCCCACCCTCCCCACTCGGTCCTGTGACTATGCCAAGTCCCAGCCCCTGGGTCCTTCTCAGCTTTCTTCAGCCTCCATGTGACACCAGAGGGATCTGACCACACATTCCTGCCCCCCCCCCCCACCCCCCGCAAGTTTCCCTGTTCTTTTCCCTCTTCAAACTCTCAGGCGCCTGGGCCTCCCTTGGTTGCCTTTCCTCAGGCACAGCCGGGAGGAGCCTGATGTAAGGACTGGAAACCTGGCCACTCGGTCTGAGTCCTGGGTCTGCCCTTCCCACTGGGGGCGCCCTCGAGCAACTTAAATACTGAACTCCACTCTTCTTGTCTTCCACAGAGAAGTCGTGAGAATGAAGTGCACTTGGAAACGGCATGGAACTGTGCCAGGCCCGCAGTGGGCAGTGTGGAGTGTGCTGTCACCATGCGCCCCTTGCTTTCCACTGGCTCCGGAGAGCCAGGGTGACCTGGAGTGACTGTTGGACACCCAGCACCTGGCTTTCAGCGAGTCCCTGCTGAGTCAAGGAGTGAAGGGCGTATGGACACCTGCTTGGAGATGGCTGGGAAACTGGGCCTCTTAAGTGGACACGGGGCAAGTGGCAGTGCCCAGGACACATGCCGCCATCTTTCATTCTCACGATCTGGTGACACGAGGACAACTGAGCAGCCAGAGTCATGGGGAAGCTGGAGAAGGAGCTCTGTGAGGCCGGCATTCAGGGGGGCTGCTCTGTGTTCTCGGCCGCAGGCGGCCCGGGCCAGGGGACGGCTGCCCTGCCCAGCGAGCCGGCCCCAACCTGCTGCGAGGAAAGCAAGCCACTTCCTTTCAGTTCTCCAGCGTCACTCACATCAGACACAGCTGTGCCTCTTGGCCACTGTCCACCCTCGGGGGTGAGGGACAGCCGCGAGGGCAGGTGAGCCTGAAGTCACGTCGCCCAGCTCCCTGGGCAGCCTGGCCTTTCCACTGTCAGGAGGGGTGTCAGGCAGTCTTAATAGGGTGGTTGTTTGGAAGTTCACCTTCACACGCACACACGCACACAGGACTGGACTTACAGCTCAGGTTGCTATAACTAGGTATAGGTTTGTGTTAGCTTTTCTCACAGTGCACCTGAAGCAGCAGAGCCCGCTGCACTGTGGCCTCTCAGAACTGCACCAGAGCCGGCCCAACGCCATCACCGTGGCCTGGCAGCTCCGGTGATGTGTGCCACACAGACACGGGTGTGCTCGGCGAGCTCCAGAAGCCTGGGTGACTCAGACTCCCACACGAGCTCACATGGCACCTGCCTCCCTGCTCCGGGGCAGGGCTGCCCTCATAGCACAGTCCCTCAAGATTCACTAATTTTCAAGCATGTCCCAGTTGTCCCTGAGCAGACACTGCAACGTTTATCACCACTTGCTCCTGTTGCCACGGGGTCCACCCATGGACCATACTCCTTGACACCATAAAATGAGGCATCACTACAGGACCTGCTTTGGCCAAAGAAAGGTAGTTGGGAGCAACGTGTGTACTTCCACGGTGACAGTGGAGTAAGGGGTGACGTAAAGAGGCTCCGCTGAGGACACTGAGCCAGCAGCTGGGAGAGAGATGGCCTGGGGAGCTGCCGGAGCCACAGCCAGCTCTGCAGGAGCAAGAGAGAAACTCCTGCCCCGTTGAGCCACTCAGCTCTGGGCTGTCTGTTACCCAGGTGGAGCTGCAGCGGCCTGTCCTGACCGCTGCGGTCTCTCCTCCGTGCCGAGCTGGAGTGTGCATCCGCACGGACCCCAGCCAGATGTCTAAAAAATATGTTGCCTTTGTGAAGCAGGAGGGTTTGAAAATGTGCCATTTGGAAAATGACCCACCCACAGGAGGAAGCAAAACAAAACAAAAATTTGCAAAAGCAAACCATTTCCGTGAGCTTGAATTCTTTCATTAATGTGTTTAAATCCTTTCCAGATGGAGCCATCCATTGCAGTTCAGAAGGGTTTATTCTTCCCTCGCCACACACCCAAACAGAACGGAAAACCGCTGTCATAAACAGACAGTGCATCTCTGTAACAGGAGGATCCACCCCAGTGAGCATTTTCTTGGAGGAGCCTCGGTTCTTCAGCCCCTTCTTAGCTCTGCATGTCCTTGTGCCCGTGGAACTGTGTTTGCCGTTGATCAATTTCCCAGCCCCCCCTTAGAGGTATTTTTGTCATGGGCTTCTTCTAACTTGTTTCTAAAATAGGAATTCCTGGCCAGTGGTCCACGCAGTACTGAGGGGTGTGTATTAGTGAATCACGTGTGATTGTAGACAAATTATTCATGTGCCTTTTGTCCACTTTTTCTGGGAAAAGGGTTCGTGTCTTTCATCAGCTTCTTACAGGTGTGAGTGACTCAGCAGAGGGTCACTGTGAGCCGTCAGGGTACTCACTGAACCAGATTTGCATCGCACTTGCCATCAGCCGCATCCTGTCTTTCTCATAGTTGGGCTTCTCTCCTTCCTTGTATGGCGCCTGACCTGAGGGGATGTCCTCAGGAGGGAGGGATGAGTGATCTCACCAGCGGATGGGAAGTCAGTTTCCCGTTAGCCCTCAAAGGTGCCAGCTGACGACCCACGATGCTGTCTGAACAAGACCCAGCGCTTTGGTCGGCGAGAAGCCAAGAGGGCCTTCTGCTCAGAATGGCTCTGGGAAGTGGCGGGTGACACGGGCCAAAGGGGCCCCCTCAGCCTTGGGCCAAGGGAGGGAGAGACGGGAGGACAAAGCCTTCTCCTAAAAAAGGTGCATTTGCCTTCAGAGCTGCCTGCCCTGGGTGACTCGCTGTGGAGTTTTACGTTTGTGCATGGAGGGCTTTGGAAAGAGTGGGGAAAGTTGCAGCAGAGTGAAGAGGGGCCGGAGAAAGTGGTGTCCAACGCAGGTTCTCACTACTTCCTGAACAGTCTTGGCAGTGAGAGGCAGAGAAAGCTTATTTAACTAACCACGAGCAAGCCTTCTGGGTGTAGAGAGGAAGAGGTCTGGCTGTCTGGTCTCATTGTCCAAATGAGCATGTGGGGACACTGGCAGGCCACTGGGCACTGAGGGCAGGAAGGGGTTGGAGCCCGAGCACAGCTCTGTGCCCTGGGACCCCTCGTACCCGTGCAGGCTGGCCTGGAGCGAAGCGTGGAGCCCCCACAGGTCTTTCACGTGTGACAGCCTTCAACTCACAACAGCCTGAAGACAAACCATGGGGTATTTTACAGCACAAAGCCACGTCCTCGCTGAGGGACAAACAGGGAACCTCTCTAACGGGTTCTGCAGGAAGTGGAAAAGTGAGCACTCATACGGCGGATGATGGGAGCCGGGTGACCTGGGGAACAAACAGTCCTTTTGCTTTTTACTCTGCTCACCGAACTCTGCAGGTCATTTTTAGTTATTTTCATGGCGTCTTGCATGGATTTATGCTCAATGTGGAGGTCAAGACAGTTAGACAGCTTGAGGTCTGCGAGAAGGCTGTACTGTCTTCTCTGCGGCTGCCAGCAGCTCCCGCCACACCTCTCTCTTCCACGCTCCCTGTGGGAGCGTGTCCGTGGCCGCAGGGAAGCGTGGGTCCCCGGTGTCTGAGCCACGCTGAAGGTGCCGGTGACCTTGCCTGGGTCCGTGCGTGAGAACCGCTCTCGCTGCCTGGGTGTGTTGGGAACACGGGAAAACACTTCCTCCCAAACAGATAAAACATGGGATCAGAGAGGCAGTGTGGCCAACAGGAAAAACACCAGGGGAGCACTTCAGGGGCCGGGGGTCTCATAGCCAGCCCTGTCGGGGCTTCGGTGCTCCCAGGAGCAGGTCGGCAGCCATTCCTGTCCTTTCCACCTCACCGTGTTTGCCTTGGTAGGAAATAAATGAAATACGGAAAAAAATTAAAATGATGTGCAGTTGTTTCTAAGGCAGCATTAAGCCCTATATTAAGCAAGAATGAGTATCAGATGCTGGCTATGCCAGGTGCAGGAGCAACTGCTGGTCAGCCCCCCAACCCCCGTCTCACCTGTCCATCTCCAATGAAGAAACTGGAAAAGTCTCCACCGTAGCCAATGGGACTGTGTGACACAGTCTTGGCCAGTGAGTCTTTTTTTTTTTTAAAATCTATTTTCTTGGTAAATGTTTTCAGATTTTTTAAAAAAATTTATTTAATTTTAGAGAGAGAGGAAGGGAAGGAGGAGAGGGAAACATCAATGTGTGGTGGCCTCTACCGTGCGCCCCCCCACCCCCCACTAGGGACCTGGCCTGCAACCCAGGCATGTGCCTTGACCAGGAATCAAACCAGTGACACTTTGGTTCGCAGGCCAGCACTCAATCTGCTGAGCCATACCAGCCAGGGCTGGCCAGTGAATCTGAAGCAGAAATTTGTTAAGGACTTCTGGAGAAGCTTTTGCCTTTTCCTTATAAAAGGGACAGAAATAGCTGGTGTGGATTCCTCTACTTTTTTCTACCTTAAGTATCGGTGTGATGCCTGGAGCTGACGCAGCCATTCTGTGACTATGAGACAACAGGCTGACACGCTAATAATAATGGAACAAAAAGAGTTTGCCCAGGTCTTTGATGGCATTGCTGAGTTGCTACCCCAGCTTTAGGTGATCTCCCTGGAGACTTGCTTGTCAAAGACTTTTATAGTTTCCTGTCCATCAGAACATTTCAAAATACCCCTGATACACTGGCTATGTTACTGGAAGATTTAACTAAATTAATATTCAAAAGGGAATCACCATGTAGTAATCTGTAATTTCACTTTACTTTTCAAAACTAACTATATATGATGAAAAATTTGAGGGCAATTTAAAAAAATTTTCTATTTTGCCAATTTTCGAACAGAAAAGTAGAAGCATAGTTTATTTAGATTCATATTTCATTATAAGTTTATAATTTAAAATATAAATTTCTATTTTATTATATTTTATTTTTAATTCCTATACAATTTGTATTTTGAAAATTTTCAAATGTAAGAAAAACAGAAACCTAAAGGAAGTGTCTCCTTTCTCACGTACCACAAGACAGGGGCGGTAGCCAGCCCCCCCTTTTTGGAGAAGCACAGCACCCACCTAATTTCCAGAAAGGTCTTGTGGATGTTAAACCAACACCTACTCCCGTCACTTTTCCCCCACTCTCCAAATGACGATGTAAGGCCTCCGCTGTGTGTCATTTTCTTCACGGGTTCGGTAACCCACTCAGAAAAGAGGTGTTTCTGGAGGAAGGTCAAGGGTAGAAAGGTAACAGGCCCCCCCACCCCACCCCGGTCCCCAAGAGGCGGCCTGCTCTTGCCCCTGTGCAGGGAATTCGGGCAGAGGGGCTGGACCCTGTCTGTCACCTCCAGCTCTTGTGCTGGGGCATGGTTAGTCATCAAACTCCTTCAGTGGACAGTGACCGAACAGCCAGGTTCCAGTCTGAACAATGGCCCTGCCCCTGGTCGGTTCTCCTTGAAGGTGGCAGGTGGCATCGAACTGGAGGAGCAAACCCTGGTGGTTCTTGGTCCCTGCAAGTCTCCGCAGCCCCTCCCCCCACCCGTGATAGGTGTGCTTTTGGTAGTTTTTCCAGCTGTGAAGCTGGAGGCCCGACAGGCACTTGGCACAGTTGTGTCTGGAGCATGGCCTTGGCTAAGCAGCGGTTATAGCTGCCCCAGTCCCCGGGGCCCACAGGCGCCTACACAGACCAGTCTGCACCAGCACCGATGTTCTCTGTGAATGGGAAAACTACCCCCACCTTAGAATTAAAACATAAATCATAGGCTTTCCACTTCCAGCCATGATGGTCCTTAACTAAAGACAGAGTCCATGAACAAGGTTTCAGACGTTAGACACAGGCAGGGCAGGATCACTGGGAGGAGAGAAGTAAGGTGAGCCCCATGGCGGCCCCAAACGACCGCTTGAATGCAGATTCCAGGCTCAGGACAGGAGAAAGCATAGATTCATGGTCTCTCTGGGCCGAGGAGACAGAAATCAGCACCCGGGGAGACCAAGGTGGGCAGGGTTTGAAGGGCAGAGCACAGGAGAGGAGAGGAAGGAGAGAGACGGGACAGACCGACAATCAGTTTGGAGTCCCCCAGGAAGACCAGCTGAACGTTTTTCCACACATTCATGTGAGGAAGCCACGTCAGTGACGCGACCACCAGAAATTAACAGCTTACAGACTTGTTCACGGTGACAAATGTGGGCACTAGCCTGGAACTGGCACCCAGGGCTCCCACACACAATGCAGACCTGTGTACACAGCCAAAGGCTTCTCCGCCGAAAGGACGGTCTTCAGGCTTTGATGACGCCTGCGACATGGGGTGGACCCAACGGCAGGAACCATGACCTGTGTGTCTGGGAAGAACCGGCGCCTGGTCGCAGTCAGAGCTGACAGACATCCGGTGAGGAGATGGGCTGGGAAATGCCATCATTCTAACAGTAAAAAAGGGTTTGACATGACAATGCGAGCTCATTTTGTTAAAAAAAAAAAAACTCAGAAAATACAATTTTCTGATAAATGTCCCCCACGATCACATTCCTGTGCACAAGCAGACACTGATCTTTAACAGCCTGTCCTGCTTTCCAGGCCCGAGCGTCTCCTGCCGACCGGCCCGCTTCCAGATCTCCTTTCTGAATACCCACTATTGCTACATTGTGAAGATTTGTAAAAACTGTAGATTATCTGTCCCCTACAGCTCTTCTGTGACATCTAAAGGTTGACACAACCGTCAGAACACCAGCATGCAAGAACCATGCACTGTTTCTGAGCCCAGAGACAATGTACGCTCGGAGGGAAGTCTGCTAAGTACCAACACCCCCTGGATGACTTTCCACTTTCAAACTCCCCGTTCTTTCCCTGGCTCGGTCAGCTTCACTGCTCTAGGGATCCAGATTCCCTCTTCCTTTCCTGGCCCCTTCTTTATCCCGACGGCAGCGCATAGGACGTGGACACCGCTGTGGTGGTGAACTGTACATGTCGAGGTGATCGAGCCACAGGGTACACAGACACCTGGCGTGGGGTCCAGAATGAGCCAAGGCTCTGCCACAGGTCCAGGCTGCTGTGCAAGCAGCTCCCCTTGGGACCATGCGACCTGCAGGTCCCACGTGCCGCAAGTGGAGCGGCAGGCGGGCCCTGCAGGCGAATCACGGCACAGGCCTTCAGGGTGTGGGGGCAAAGCCCTGCCATCCCCGGCAGGTAACTGCTCTCCTTTCAAGCAGCAGCCACTGGGGCTGCAGTGGAGACTGAACGGAATGGTTGTGGGACCCGGCCCGAGTAGGCCCTGCAGGCTCTGTCAGGTTGCATGAGGAAGTGGCCCAAACGCCCCTGGTCCCCACTCCAGGGACACCATGTCCTCCCAGCCTGCACCTATGGCACCAGGGGGACTACTTCCAGCAGGGGCAACAAGCAGCAATGATTGTTTAAAAAATCACACAGAAACACCAAAAAACGTTTTGAAAAAGTGTTTTGAGAATTTACTGTACAGTTCTTTTAAACAATTTATTTATATGTTGGCTTCTACATGCTCTTACATTTGTGTAAACATTTATACATATTCTTTACAATTTGTACATATATTAAATGGTATATCATAAACACTGCTCTATGAGGTTTTATAAAAGAAAAATCAGGTAGGAAATCACTTATGAAACATTAACAAAAACCCGTGAAACTGAAGAGCACGGAGTTCTCTCTCGTGTCCGTCTGATCTCCCCTCCTACTTGGTTTTTGGTGTCACTTTATTCGTGCGGGCTCGAAGGTCCCACTTTCTGGAAGGCAGTCACCAGGTCGGAACAGTGAAAGCTGGGGAGCTCACGCTAAGGCAAGTGTGCGGGGAGGAGCTGGAGCCCTGGGCCGCAGGGGCGGGCCTCACTGTGAGCGGAGCGGAGTGCTTCAGGCCGGTAACTGAGGTCCTAGTGACGGGGACTCTGCCTGGAGTCTGGGGCACAGTCAGGAGGGATGCCGTCAGGCCCGGGGATTGGTGCACAGCGCTCAGGTCGCCGCCCTTCTCGGTCCCCAGGCTTTTCCCTTTGGAGGGGACGTGAGGGGTCTATGAAACTGCATTGTTTGCCTTTTCAGATTCTACCAACAGGCCCAAGTCAAGCGGCAAATCCTGCTCTCATTTCCCATTGCGTCTGACTGGGCAGCAGAAGACTACAAGCAAGTCAAAGGCTCCGGAGGAGCCTGCGTGTCCCCCCACCCCCCGGGGGGCAGAGTCAGAGTATTTGGAAAACCCGACTCCAACTTCTCCCTCGTGGTCCTCCTAGCACAAAGCCTGCATGCTTAGGAAGGAAGTGGGTGGAGAGAAGGCACCCCTCGTGGATGACAGTGAGGACACTAGAGAACCATTCCTGAGGGAGGGCCTGGAGCCCAGCATCGTGCTCTGCAGGGCTGCAGCCTCGGAAGGAGAAGCCCCTGGGCAGCTCCCGTGGCCAGGCCCCTTTGCTTCCTCTCCTGAAGACCATAAGCACTGAGTCTTAAACATTTATGTCAGTGAAAGGCATGTAGATTTTCCTAAAGAGACAGGAATCTCAAAGCATTGAAAAGAATTATAAAAATATATACAAACATATTTTTTTATTCTGGCATATTTCATATTTTTAAGAAAGCCATTAGTAACTATCTGACCTTGGGTAAGAATTGCAAGATTGTGGGTGACTTAAAAATTACAATTTTATATAAAATATCAGTGGGGAAAACCTCTAATTTTCCATTCAAAATTTTGGTGATTTTAAGTACTTTCCAAAAATAGAGACAATTTCCACTGGCTTAAATAATGGATGTAGAAATGAAGAAAAGACTATATAACCAGTGCATTTAGGCTGGTGATAAAGTGAATGTAGTTTTTTTGCAACTCTATTAATTTTTTGGTTTTCTTTCTTTCCTTTCTTTTGGATGACGGGGAAAAATAGGAAATTGCATCGCCCCAAGCCAGAAGGAAGCACTTGGGGTGTCTTCGGGTCCCGCTCTGCTCTACATGACCGGGAAGCGGCCGAGGGCCTGCCTCAGCTTTTCTGCAATCTGGTGAAAAACAAAAAATCCTGAGATGTCACCTCTGTTACAACTTCAGAGTATTCTATTATTCCTACTTCTGCTGAGCTAAAAACACTGTAACATTTCAAACCCTGGGGTCTATGCATCTAGGCTGTTCCGGCACCAATCCAGCCTCCACACTGCTCTTGGAAGGACCTTCCTAAATGGCAGCACCAGCAGGGAGAGCGCCCGCTCCTTCCCCGGGCACGGCCCACCTCTCTCCCAGGCAGCACTTCAAGACCATCCAGTGAGGCAGGAGATCAGTCCACCTATGAACTCCGAAGACCCAGCTGAGGAGCAGCCCCTCTGCTACTACGGCTGGTGACAGTGTCACCATCCTCATAAAGCTACTGCTGTCTGGCAGGTGTGATGATGTGCCTCTGTCTCCCCAAGGAGACGCACGCTCCGTGAGGACACCGGCCTCACTCATCCTTGGGTCCTGAGCATTTGCGGTAGTGGTTGGTATACGATACTCAACAGATGTTTGCTCCACGGACAAATATGCACATTTTAGTGACTATGTCAGATCGAACAAAGACAGTGACTAAATACACAGTTTACTCTTCTGAATTGCAATGCCATTAATAATTAAACCCCACTCAGGCTAGAGAATGACTGGACAAATCAACACGATCAGAGTTTTAAGAGCTGCCCCTCGACTCCTCTCCCCAGCACACACACACCTCTGCTCTAACAGGGTGCGAGGCCACCGTCCAACAGCACCCATCGGTAGCAAGTGTGCGGTGCCCGGCACAGCAGCCGCGTGCACACTGCAGGGAGAACAGTGCTGCCGGGAATTCCTTCTCTACGCTTGTCTCCAAAACCCCGTTTGCAACTTCACAATTCACTCAACGTGCGCTGAGCACATCACGGCCTTTCCAGAATTTGCTGGCGGAGACAGACATTGTGGGCAGTGTCGAGCCCAGAGACGACACGTGCATGGCAGGTGTTCGGGGCTTGCCTACTGTCACCCTGAACATACACATGGGAGGTGATACCATGAAGAAATGGAGAACCGAGTAAAGGGCACGGCAGCCAACACACAGGCAGTTAGTTACAGGGCTTGTCCTCAGAGGGCTGAGCTTCCGCTGACATGCTGGAGGTTTGGTTTCTGGACACTCCAGTAAACAATGAAACTACCACGGGGGGCACAGAAGTTCTTGTTTTCTGAGTGGAAATATTGAAGGCCTCGCTCTCCCTTTAAATTTCTGTCGCCCTCCTGGTGGCACAGTGTGAGGCCTCATTCACAGAGACTGCCTGTGGTGCCTGAGGTGCCAGGCTCCTTCCCGGCTGGGCCTGCCGGGTGCAGGGTGACCTCATCCGTCCAGCTGCGCTCCTGCTGCAGAGGGGCGGGGGAGGGCAGGGAGGCAGCGGAGCACAGGGAGCTACACAAGACAGTCTTCCTGGTGCCTGTCACTAGCGTCCAAGACCCCTTCTTCAAAAGAAAACCTTTTTTTAAAAAAAAAACCAAACCAACCCAGTGTTATTTAAAAAGGGAAGACAGAGGTAATTAAGAGATTAAAATAAAACCCTACTCAATATTTACAGCCTGTTCGGGTTTAATCTCAGGATTAAAAAGTATAAACAGATTAACTTTATAGTCAGAGTAAGTGAGCGGGAACCTTCCTCTGTGGGCACAGATGGCCGGGCAGCAGGGCCGACTCACCGTTTCGTAGAACTGTACCTGCTGCTCCAGGTACAGGCGGATGACGCTGTTGTAGTCATAGATCCGGTTACTGTGAAAGTGATTCATCTCGGCTGCAACCAAAACCAACACCTCAGTCAGTGCTCCCCTGACTCAAAGCGACACCTGGCTTCTCTGCTCGGTGACAATTCATTACCAGCCAGGTCTACTCTGGTTGGCTAAGGGCAGTGCCCGCACTGAGAAATCATTTTATAAAAAGGCTAGAAAACGATCTGAACAGTGAATGGCAAACAACACTTTCCAGGAGATGGATGATTTGTTGATTTGCATATTAAATACTATGAAACTCAATGCAGATGGATCACCCAAATGCGGACTGCTGCTGCGACACGGAGATGGGGTAGGAAACCGACGTGGTCTGCATTTTCCCTACAGGTGACTACAGTTCAGACGTTCACGTCTGTTTACAGTGGATCCGGCAAGGCACCCTGCTCCTCCGGGCACAGCAACGGCCCAGGCAGGTCTCTTGAGATGCCTCTGGAAGGCGGGCCGATGAGCAGACAAGTCATGGGGCTTCACCACCCCTGAGCACCAGGGCCGTCCGAAATAACCCTCTTACTGGGGGAGAGTGTCTGACGGCCACTTTTCATCTTTGCTGGACAGATCCACTCAGCATGGAGTCCCTATGGAACGTGTCTCTCAGTGTCACTGCCCCCTGGTCCCCATCCGCCAGCCACAACCTGCAGAGGCCCCTCATCAGAGCCCTGTTCACCTGCCTTCCCTTTCCACTCTGGGCCCAGAAAGCCAACCGCCGGCGTCGATTCCCACCAAGAGCTAACTGTGCCGAGGCTCACATTAAGTTGTCTCATGCTGTACAAAGCTCTCCGTTCACCTATGCGGATAACCCCAAACGCAAGTTTAACACCCAACTCCCTATTTCAAACCCTTCGAAACCCCAACTGGCAGTCAGGTTTCCCCATTCTGCTGTCGCTGTCTCGGTTCTGGGAGTCTAGCACGCGTCTTCCTTCTCCCGCGGGTTCTCCAGCCCTGGGGGCTGCTCCTGGGAGAAGCTTGCAAATGCATCCACCCTCTTCCCCCAGCACCGCCTCGTCTTCAGGTCTCCGGAACCTCGCTCGGCCCGAACGGTGGCTGGTTGGCCGGTTGGACTGCCCCCACTGCCCTGCCAGTGTGTCTCGTGTAACTAGCACACCCTTCTCCCTTGAGCATCACCTTTTTGACCCTCATCAAAACCTTCTGATGACTTCCCAATGCCCACATCCAGTCTAGACTCTTCTGCCTGGCTCTCAAGGCCCTCCACGACCACCTCCATTTATTCCCAGTAACCCACAGGTGTGTTTTCCTCCCACAGCCAATGACATGACCCTGCACCACTGCTGTCTGTGCTTCTGGTCACACTATAGCGTCCTTGTCCTTTCTCCTTTGCCCGTGAAGACTCTACCTGTCCACCAAAACAGGAAAAATCCACCCACTGTTCCCGTGTGCCAGGTAACACTCAACTACGTAAACATTAGTGTCTTCCTCTTACTGACAAACTGTGCCTAACTGCCACCTCCAGGCTCCCTTTGCGTACCATGGTCCTGGGCGTGGGGGTCACAGACAGCTAGAAGCTGAACTTGAGGACCTAACACAGCATTAGGAGAGGCGCTGATATTCAGGCTATAACAGCATCTTCGCTGTTGCTACGAGATCCTGCGAACAACAGGCTTGAGAGGGCAGTGTAAATCAGCTCTTATTTAACTGCTGTCCACCTCTGGATTTCTCTACTGCAGGGACAAGAGCAACCTCGCTGGGGAAAAGTCTCCACCTTAAACCTTCACGCATAGCCCTTCTTACCTTGTAACGCGTAAGACATCGTGCCGACACGCTTCACCATGTTCTGTTTGTCCTGTGGGGTGATTTTACTAGTTGCAACCAATTTATCACTTTCTTTCACTTTTTCTATTGCTCCCTGTGAATTATGGAAATGAAATGACATCAGTAAAACAAAGCTAAAAGGATTGGTCATCAGTTTAAACTGTAACAATGCCGCATCTTTTATAATTGACTTTCTGTTGAACAGAACGCCCCCCCCCCCCCCAAGTAAAAACATAGGAAAGCATCTAAATATAACTTCCTTCAAGTCACTTGAAAACTGCAACTGAGCTAAGATGCGCAGTTTGATGTTACGATGAGGTAGGAAACCAGACGGCGCTCTGGTCTGGACGCGTAAGCCACGACCTGGGTAAGTAAGGGTAGTTCGCACAGGGCGGCAGGCGCCGGGTGTGCGTAAGCCCTGCCCGTCTCTCCCGCTCTAACGGGGAGAAGTTCGCAGGTGTGCGCATGCGTGGCCGGGCAGAAGGCTGAGCTTTGCGCCGTGATCGCTGTAAGACGCGCTGAGTTGGTGGTAAGTGGACACTCGGATGGGGGCAGCCGCGAAAGCCGCCGAGGCCCCGGCTGCAGGGCCTTCCAGTGCCCGTTGTTCTGGGCCGCCTGGAAAGAGCCCCTCCACACCAGTGCGTGACTTAGGCTCCCGCCTGGAACTCTAGCTCTGCTAGCACAGATTCCCACAACAAGCTAACTGTGGGGGTGTGTTTTTAACTGAGATTTTAACTTTATTAATTTTACCTTTTCAGTTTTACTGAAACACATTGTATTGAGCTAAGGTGTGCAACCCGGATGACCTGATACGGGTATCTGCTGTGGGACGTCACCGCAGTGAGCCTGGTCAACCCCCACAGAGCTGCAGAACTTCTCGTTCTGACGCCGAGAGCATCTAAATCTCCTGTCCTGCAACCCCGCTCCAGTGACACGTTCGAAGGAAACAAAATCACCACCTCGGAGAGACACAGCACTCCCAGGTCATGGCCACAGGATTTAAAATAGCAAACGTATGGACGAATGGATGAGAAAACGCTCAGAGTTTTGCATCAAGTTATCTGAAGCTGCACGAACTTTCTAATTTACCCATGCGGCCTCTTCACGCTTTGATTATAAAGCCAAATGCTAAAATGGACACGGCCCAGTCCTCTGTGGAGAGCTTCCCGATAAATCCAAGTGCCTCCTCACAACATCCTCGAGTACTACTGTGGATAAAATACCCCGATTTCTGAGGTGATACACAGATTTAGAAACAGAGAAAAAATGAACCAGAATTGCAATGTGAGGATACCCTAAGCCAGTTTTTAAATTTAGTTTAAAAATGCCTTTTTGATGGGATTGACAGTTTCCTCTTTATTAAAATGGATTAACAGATTGTACCAGCAGTGACTGTCTCGCTGTCACTGGGGAGCCCGCCGCAGACTCAGGGAAGGACATCTCATCTGATGGGGAGGGTCTCTGAGCACCTGCCCCAGCAGCTCATGGCATCTCATTGACGGGGGAAGACTGTTCCTCTCCTGGCCTTGAATTTCAAACATTATGATTATTTTGTTTGATACCTAACTACATGGATAAAGAAAAACTTTTCATACTTTTAGTTCCACCAAAATAATCTTTTTACAGAATAAAAGAAAATAAAAACTGCTCTTCGATCCAAACTGTGTGACGGGATCCTGCTATTTAAATACTCCAGGAAGTCCGGGGGCTCGGGAAAGCTCCTCCTGACACAGGAGTGGCTGAAAGGCCTGCCAGGCCCACCGTGCGGCTGTCGGTGAACTTGCACTTCGAGTTACCTTGTGCGTGCCGATGATATCGGGGAAGCAGCCGAGGAACCCCTTATACTCATGGTTGCATTCCATCAGGAAGTGGAGGTCTTTCTTTGGCTGTAACAGGACACAGGTTGGCTGTCACTGGCCGAGGAATTCAGACAATCCAAGGAGAGAAAATGTTTATCTGAGGACCGTACAGCCAAGTCCCCCCGGGTACTGCATTGAGTTACTGAGAGTGAAGTCTTCAGGCCAGCTTTCCTATGAGAAAATAACCCCCCAGACCACTATGCCTTCAACCACAGGGTGTAGAGAACATGATTAAAACATCAGGTGATTTTTCAGTTGGTTGGTGAAATTAGCTATTTGGAGGTGGCCCAAAATATTACACCCTGAGGAAAAATACCACCACAACACCTAGTTAGGACTATATGTTTACACACAAGAAAATAGGATGTTAAAGTTTAAATGTCTAAATTCCAGCAGGGAATATAAAGAGAGTACTTAAAAAACCTAGTAATCATTCTAAGTGGTAGCTTTAACAGTTTTCATTTTCCTGAATTATAATTTTTGTAGCTGTGTTACGCACAGGTCAAAAAGTTCATCTTTTTTACAAGTGTCAGAGAGTAGTTAACGACATGAGTGTGTGTCCAAGGCACACGTGTACACATGCTTTAAAAAGTTACCAGAAAAAACGGGTTTTTGTGTTTTTAGTTTAGGGATTTGAAACAACTTGGGCGGTTACTCCCCTTACAGGAACTGATTTCTGTGGAAAGAAGTGAGACTGGGCTGCCAGAGCCTCCCAGAGACGCCACGTTCCGCAACAAAGGCGTGTTCTCGGCTGGGCCTGCGGGCAGGCAGGTGCCTCCTCTTCTTTAGCTGCTGGTTCCCGAGCTCCCCACAAGACAGGCGCCACCATCACCGTTTTCCAGCTGAGGAAACCAAGGCTAAGCAGAGTCCCCGTGGACAGGGGCAGGGCGCCTTCCTGTGCTTTCTGACTCCAGAGGGCCAAGGACAGATCCAGGCCCTTACCCTGGAAGGTATTCTTTTAGATTTCCTGATGACAATTTTATCCATCCCTTTACCTTAACCTAGAAACACTATTACCAAATACAACTAACAAAGATACGGGAGAAAAGAAGAGGATAGCCACTGGGAAAGTTTGTCTTAAAACCAACTTTAAATCAAATGCGGATTAGACGGCATAACGTCATAACTGGAACAGAGCGGTCACGTCAATACCTGTTCTGCCACGAGGCTGGCGATCTCTTCGTAAGTCTTTCCCGCTTCTGTTATTGCGTCATTGAGATCCGTTTCACCTGAAAGTCATTACAGTTTTCAGTGGTTGTAAGTTATACTGTTTTTCATTCATTTGATTTAAAAACTTTATTACAGAAAACTTCAAACTTTCGAAACTAGACAGCTAGTACAATGAATCCCCATCGACCCATCACCAGTTTCCCAGTGAACATTTCACGGTCAGTGTTTTTCACCTACGCCGTCCACTCCCACCCCCTTGCACCGGCCACATAACATTCCATCCACCAATTTCACCCAGGACATAAGGACTCCTGAACAAGGAAGGACAGTGCTGTATCATGATTAAGGCAAGACAGCTGTCCCTGACACATCAGTTACTGCGCAGCCTTCTGCTGTCTCAAGTCATGCTGGCGGCCTGGCCTGGGGTGCGGAAATGTCCACAAGGCACAAAGCTCATGTGTTTCTAGATCTGCAGGTGCCTCTCCCCATTCCCTGTCACACAGAATTTTCTCCTCGGGTGCACGGAGGAAACCAGGCCATTTGCGCTGGGACCCACAGTCTCTGCTGCGGAGGCCCAGCCCTCGGCTCCCCGTGTTTTCTTTACACTAGTTAGATCCAGAGGCTCGATCAGGTTCAGGGGACACAAATTTCTAGTTACTTCTACTTTGCGTGACGCCAGAAGCCACATATGATGACCAGTGTCTGGGTCTTCGTTTTAGTGCAGGTCTGCGGAACGGCGCCCTTGCACTTCTGCCGCTCCTCGGGAGCTCGAGCCCTCTTCCACCGAGAAGCTTTCCTTGCTCAGCTTTGTGGTTGACCTTGAGGAACAGGAGGCGCAGCTCAAGTGCTTCCTCTTTACAGTTCTCAGAATAATGAGCTGATCCCCACCGTGCTCCAAAGAAAGGTAGATTAACATTTCCTGAAAGACTACTACTATCAGGAGATTAATGTTTCCTGAACTACAACTGCCTAAACATGGATTTAAACATATTTGACATGCATCATTCCAAGGAATGAAGTGCAAGTATTATTTGCACTAATGCTCAAATGTTCCCTTCCCTGGTCCGTTGGTGGAAGGCCCTCCCAATTGGTGGCAGGGTTCTTTTGCTGGACAGGAGCCTGGCTTGTCCGGTGGAACCCGGTGTCTAGGGATCAGCACGTGGGTGACGCAGGGGGGCTTCTTCCCACTGGGTGGGTTGGGTCATTGGTCCTAGGTCTTTTCAGTGAACAGAGCAAAGCAAACTCGTGTTTTTAAAAGAGAAAAACACAAGTGAGCTCATACTGGTATCTTCATTTCAAAATTAGGACTACAAGGTTTTTCTGAATATACTTTAAAACTTTTGATTTTTATCTCTTATTTAAAAATCTTAAGTGTTAACAACAGTAACACAATTACATATTTGCTTTCCCATACAACATGTAAAATAATTTTAGAATTTTTGGAATCACAATACCAGCATTGCATTGCTAATCACAGCATTACTGGAAATAATTAAAAATTTCTTTGCAGTTTTTTACCCCATAAGCCTCTGCTATTAGGGATGTGTAGTCAAACTACAGTGTTTTAGGGTGAGTTGAAGTAATTCCTCTTTATGTGATTATGCCTTCATCTTTATGTATCAAGTCATTTGTTTTATTTTGCTTTTGTTTATTAGGAATTTTTTAAAAACATTTTGACTTAAATTTGTTTTCTAATAATTATGTACAACACTCACATGTTTCCAAAGTCAAATCTACCAAGAAAAGACACGATTGGAAGTCTAGCTCCTGTCTCTGTCCCGTTCTTCCCTACAGGTACCCATTTAAAAATGTGTATCAATTCTATTTCCCTGATAACCCACAAGAACATGGAGTGCTTCCCGGGTCTGTCTCGGCGGCGTTCCAGCGTCAGCGCACGCACTGCTAGGGGCATGGCAGTTCCAGTTACGATAATCCGAGGCACCGGGAGGAACGGAGAACACCTGTATCACCGCGCCACCCTGGGGTGGAGCACGGCCCCGAGATGCCAGCGCACCCGAGCACAGGGCGCCACAGCAAGACACGGTGCTCGCCACTGCGGACCTTCATCCCCTTGACATGGAGGAGGCTAGTCAATGGGGACTTGGTTCCTCTACAGGCGCCCAAAATCTTAAATTCTGACGAGACCGATTTCTTACTCCTGCAACTCACGCATGGGCATCCGAAGACCTATGTTTCCTGCGTATCAGGATGAATGCCTTGGTGAAAGCACCAATTCTGTCATTCTGTGAGTGACAGGACATGCCCCCATTTAATAGATGCCACTCAACAAAAACTTTTACTTCCTGCCTGCTCTACAGGGCAAATTAAAAACGTAAGGGAAGACAAAGAATCTGTTCTCCCAAGTGATATCAATATAAACACTCGACAAACCCGAAACACCTCAGGTGAGACACACAACGTGGGATAAGCTGAGAACTATTATGCGTTAGGGAGAGAATTAAGGCAACGTGAATCTGTTATTCAAAACTTTTTCCTACAAATGACCTTGATGAGGTCTGGCCTTTGTAAGGGGCAGACCTGACCCGACCTCTGTTTAACAGATGGAAGCAGGGCAGGGGGCTACATGCTACAGCCACCTGTTTTATTAAAACACAAGAGTTGTGCAAAAAAAAGGGCAAAGGAGCTAGCAAGAAAATACAAGTAACAACCCTCCACTCTTCTCAAAGGATGGTGAAGCTGCCAGAGTCCTAGTGGGGCATCCCAGTCAATCCGAGTCAATGCCAAGGGCGCATACCTGCAGAGCCCCTGTCTGTCTGCGGGGCCTCAAGAGGGCCGTGGGCCGGTGAGACACTAAAGCCTCAGGAGTAAATGAATAAAGACGCACCTTGATAGCCACTGGAACTGAACACCGTTGCTAAGCTCTGCAAGGCCTTGCCTATCTTCTGATACTCCTTGGGTAACGCTAGAGAGAAAAAGAAAAATGTCAGCTCGTCCTCTGAGCAAACCGAAATGGGATTCAACTGTTTTCTAAAACCGATTACGTTTTTAATAATAGACATTTGAAGTGATTCAGAATAGTCTATATTCTTTAATAAAATGATTGGGTTTTTAAATGACTGATTTCTTTGAAATTGATTCTTTCAATTTGTAATTAACCACTTGTCCAATGAATGGTGGACGCTGTGGTTCACAGCCGCCACCACTGCCCGTGTTCCCGTCCAGCGCGTAGAATCTGAGTGGGCCAGCAGCTCATCGGAAGACAGTGCTCAGTGTGCAGGGCCCTGGCAGAGACAATCCGCTCAGCATCCCAGGGACCCCTCCGCCTCACGGGTTGGGAAAATAAGGGTCAGATAAGTAAGATGCCATGCCCAGGGTCACATGGCTGAGACATGGTGGATTGGCCCTCATGATCCCAATTACATTGCTTTCCCCACCCTGTTACGTGTGTGTGAATAATTATCTGCAAAACCAAACCAAACCCTGAAAGCATTGAGGTGTAGAGAAAAAGGGCAGTGGAACTTCAAAGGACCAGGAAGGAGGGACTTGAGTCTTCTCACCTGTAAACTAAGCAGACTGCTGGCTTGCTAAGGCTCCCTCTAGTGCTAAAATTCAAGAATCCCAGGGTCACTTTGGAGAACATCCTAAAGACAAGTCTCTGTATCTTGGGCGATTTTCTTTGCATCTGTATACAGTCCCCTTAGACACGTTGGCCCTCCTCTGCGGGGAAGGAGCGGCCGTGTCGCCCCCTTGGGCGCACAAAGAGGGGCTCTACATGTGGCTTCGGTGACAGAAGCCATGTGGATGGCAGAGGGGGGGCACGCGGGGCCTTTCTTCCGCAAAGGGCCTGATGCCAAGTATTCCTGGAGCTGTGGGGGCCACAGGTGTCTGCTGCACTATGCAACTTTGTCACTGTCACACGGAAATAGCCAGGGACAATATGGAAACGAGGGGGAATGGCTGTGTTCCTATCGCACTTTCTTTACAAAAATGGGTGGCCCCGGCCAGATTTGGCCTGCAGGCCGGAGCGTGCCAGCTCCCGATGGAAGCCTCCGATTTCGGGTCTGGGCCAGCAGATCTCAGGACTGCTCTTAGCTGTGCTACGCTATTTTAACAGTTCGTCCACACGTCACTCACACTCAGTTTCTTGTTCAAGGAAATTGTTTTCTGACTTCAAATTCTGATTCTTTTCCATTATTTAGAGACAATAAATACCTTAAAAACATCTTTATAAAAACAGATAATTTAACCTCTTTCCTATTCCAAGTACAAAAGTACTGATATAATTTAAAAGTGGGTATGTATTACTTTAATAATTCAAAGTAAAGCCATTTTCATTTTTAAAAAATAACTGGGGATAACCAGTGTTCCTGCAGGTTCTAGTGACAGATGAGCAGGACCTCCTTCACCTGAAATTAATGTGGGTGGGCCACCCCTGGAGCTCAGGAAGCTGGGGTTTTTCTCTGGGACTCAAAGGCAATGCTGGCAACAAGAGCAGAGGGGATGTCTCGGGCAGCCATGTCCTGACCCTCTGAGGCAGTCACAGATACCTGTGTGACCACGACTGCCGTGGGGCCCAACCTCCCGGAGCCTCTGCACCTTCGGGAGGAACAGGGTGGATGCCGGGGCAGGGCCCCACAGCTGGACACCTGTTTCTAGCCTGGGCTATCTGCCCCCAGGGCTGCGTGGTTCTGGGGAACACAGGAAACCCGGTTCAGCGGAATGACAGTCCACAGGTGAAGGGAAGTTGGGAGCAAGAAGCCCATGAGGATGTGGAGGCAGCAGGCAGGGAGCCGTGGCTGACGGTGCCACGTGCCCCTCAGCGGTGCTCCCAGGCGGACCTGTCTTAGGTTTCCCACCAACCACATTGGTTTTTCCTAAAAATCAGAGCCTTAGTCACATCAACATCTTACCAATGGGTAAAGATTAAGAGGTAAAATCATGAGATTAAAAATAACCGCAAGCATTCTGTAAACATACAGAAAAGTAATTTTCCATGGATTACAACACCCCAAAGCACTGGAACTATTTACGCAAACACAGTATTTCTAATGAGAGTTCCGGCCTGGCTTTGTTTGAGACCACTGTCCGCTATTTAACTCGGACCGAGAAGCGTGGTTCACTGAGGAGCCAGGGGCAGGACATGACTCCAGGTCACTACACACACCTCTGTCTGAGGTGGCGGCCCCCCTCCCTGTGACAGCAGCGGCACCTGTCCCCGCGGACTGGCAGCAGGCGGCATACTCACGTCCTGTGCACCGCTTCCAGTGCTCCTGCCCCACAGTCAGCAGCTCCTTCACGCCGTCGTCCATGGCCTTGGTGAATCTGCCGACAGCGTCGCACTTCTGCTCTCTGCGGGGCCACAACACAAGAAGGCGCGTCCTGGCTTAGCTGCCCAACGCCCGGCACCAGGCACGGGGGGAGAACCGCCAATGTGGGGGCCCTCGCCCTGAACATAGCCACAGGCCCTTGTTTTCTCGTCTTGTAACAACTACCCTTTAAGTAGGTGAGCGTTAAAACAGGTCTGATTCAGGTTTTTGAAGAAATACTTAGCAACGTGTCATTCATACTTTACTCTGCCTCCTTTCCCTCTCAATGCTTGTGCATGGTAAATAGAATTATTCTAAAAAATTCTCATTTCTTGAATGTTTTATTTAGTGACATTCAATCATGGGAGGTACCCTCAGACCTACAAAACAGTAACCTGGCTTGCTAATGGTAGGTATTCTTTCTTTCCAACAGCAAATCTCAGAAAACAACCTGCATGCACAACCACCCAAGGCAGCGATTTTCAACCAGTGTGTCACAAGAATTTTTAAAACATGCAACACCTGAGTAGTCAGGGGCACTGACCTCTTTTCCCTTAGACTGTCAAACACACAAAATGACAAGAGCCAACACAATAGCCATATGGTGTGAATTAATAAAAATTATACCTATGGGTTGTCAGATCAGCAAAGAAGTATTGTTTTCGGAGGGCCGCAGAGCTTTGGGAAGTCGTTTATGTGGGCCACGAGATGACAGAGGTTGAAAACCGCCGGTCTAAGGTGGGGCTGAACCTATCAGTCCTTTAAGGATGTAAAAAGTATGTACCAACCTGAAAAAGAGTCACTGTAATGCTCTTAGATTTAAAAAAAGATTCTAACAGAGAATGATCCTCTTTGCTTAAACAAGTCTTCCTTCAGACGCATGCGCAGAGAGGAGGGTCTGGAAGACTGTGACATAGGCTAACATATTAACACTGATTTTCTCTCGGGGTAGCTGGAAGACTGTGTTTTTTGTTTGTTTGTTTGTATTTCTGGTGACACATAAGCAATGATTTTACAAGAAAAAGTTTCTCAAAATAAACCCCAAGACTTTCTATTGGTCCTTACATAGAAAAGAAACTACTCCAGATTTTCAACCAAGCCTACATTTAAAAAAATGCCGTGATAAAAAACAAGAGAAGAACCCAGAAAAGCAGGTCAGAGACTGCTTCCTTGCGGGCAGCTCTGCTGCAGCACATCTTACTGGGAGTAAGGAGCAGCCACTGGGTCAGCTCTGAAATCACGGACTTCAAGGCAAAAAGGAAGCAGACCTTCCTCTGGGTTCTGACGGGAAAGACGTGCTTCCGTGCACTGGAGAAGCCTTCCTTGTCCTGACTACAAGCCCTGCTCACTTCCTACACTCAGACAGTCTTGGTTCCCCTCCGGACATGCTGGCCAGGACACCGTGGGGGAGAAGGCAAGTTTGGCGGGATCACTTACATTTCTGTCAGGTCCAAGTCAGGGGCCTCTGGTTCCATGCTGGAGAATATCATCACGCCCACCAGCTCATCCTTCTCGGCCTTCCTCTTCCCAGCCTTCCATTCCTGCAGACGGGACAGCCATGAACGAAGTGTCTAGGAGCAGCGTCAGACTGGTCTCGCAAAGCTCCCGAGCAGATGCGGCTCACCGATCATCTGTCTGGCTCCTTCTCAGGGAGCGGCAGGTCCCATGCCAGCCCCTCTGTGCCATGGGCCGATGCCCACACACCTCACACGTCACCCCACGCATGAGCCGGGCCCCTGCACAGCACACTCCCTATGAGCCAAGTCCTGTCTGGGTGAGGTGGCCCAGGCACTGTTCCTTTCCCAAGAGCTACCAATCCAAGCACAGTGAGTAGAAACACGCCCTAAGAACTGTGACCAAGTGCCTCAAATTTTTAGGTTGTAAACGCTTTTCTAAGATACAAGATATGAACACATATTGTGAGCCAGTTTGAAAACCCTATTACTGTTGATGTGTATAACGTACACACACACACAGAAAAGTGCCCAGTGCAAAAACAGCCAGTGCAAGGAATTCTCACGAAGTGAACGCCTGCGTCACTACCAGCAAGACCACCAGCAAGACCACGAAGGGGAAGGCGTGCGTTCCGGAAGCCCCTCGTGACCCCCCCATCCCTCCCTCACAAGATAACATCACCCTCTTTAGTGGTGGTCATTTCCTCACTGTTCACCACCTAGGCATGAGTCCCTAAACTATGTTTTTGCTGGGGTTTTTAAACTAGCCAAAACTCTAATACATTGTGTGTGTGTCTGGCCCCTTTTCCTCAACCTGTGCCCAGGAGCTGTATTCGCACTGCTGTTACAGCTGCTCAGCACTCCACTGCGTGACTGTTCCCATTTATTTATCCGTTCTAAGCCTGGCAGTCACTCCTGGCCCCTGCCACGTTGTGAATGAAGCTGCTCTGTACATAACATATACATCAGATATATGTATGTGCACTGTCAGGCATAGACCTGGGAGTGGAAAATTGCTGAACTTCGGTAGGTAATGTGGAACTGATTTCCCAACGGTCCAACCAATTCCCACGCCCTCCAGGAGCGCGGTGGCCCAGCAGCAACTCCTCCCACCGAGAGGACACTCGGTAGGGCAGAGTTTCTGGTGTGTGCACAGTGGTGTTCACTGCGGTTTCCATCTGCATTTCCCTGATTATTAATGAGATTAAGTACTTTTTTTCTATACATTTGTTGAAGATTCAGATACTTTCTTTTGGCCAGTACATTACCAAATCTACAATTTTTTTTTTTTAAGCTGGGATGATTCTCTTATCTTTTTGTGTGGGTTTTCATCTATTCTAAAGTCCAGCCCTTGGCTGGTTATGTGTGTTCATATTCTTGTATGTATCCATATGTTCACTTGTAATGGCTTCTGCTGATAAATGGAAATTCTTAATTTTTTAAAAAAGATTTTATTTATTTATTTTTAGAGAGAGGGGAATGGAGGAAGAGATACATCAATGTGTGGTTGGTTGCCTCTCGGATGCCCCCTACTAGGGACCCGGCCCACAACCCAGGCATGCACCGACTGGGAATTGAACCGGTGACCCCTTGGTCTGCAGGCTGGCACTCAATCCACTGAGCCACACCAGCCAGGGCAGAAATTTTAATGCAGTCTAATTTTCCAGTCTGTTCCTGTGTGGTTAGTCGTTTGTGTGTCTTATTTCAGAAACCCTACCCTACTGTAGGGAAATGAAGATATGCCTCCATGCTTCCTTCTAGAAGCTGTATTGTGTTGCCTTTCACAGTTAGACCTAAGAATGATATGGAATTGATTTTTTAAAAACTTTATACATTGGAAACTTCCAAACATATACAAAGGTAGAAAGAACAATAACTCTCTACAGACTCAGCCCTCAACAATGACAAAATCACCTATAAATACTACGTTATATATTTTTACAGATAAGGCCATATTTTCAAAACGTAACCACATGCTAGCATGAGTCCTGACAAGATCCACAGCACATTATGATGAGGTGGTGCCCAGCCTTCATTTTCCCCAGTGGACTCTCTCTCTAATGGACCCAGCACCACTGGCTGAAAGGACTGTCCTTCCCCCACTGTGCTCAGCATTGTCTGTGGCACACAGCAAGTGTCCATTCGGTTCCGTTCTGCTGGTCTGTTTATCTTCATGCCACTGCCTTGCTGTTGAAATTCTTCCAGCTTTACAGGGGGTCTTGCTAGTCAGTCAAGTCTTCCTCCCACTTTCTTCTTTCTCAAGAGTATCCTGGCTTTTCTTAGTGCTTTGATTTTCTACACAGGACACCTTTACTGTTCTTCAATCTATGCCAGACACAGTAGTACTGGGACATTCATTTTCTTCTATTTTTCTCAACAATATTTCATAGTTTTTTATGTATACCTTTGTAAATCTTCTCGTATTTACTCGGAGATATTTTTCATGCTATTGTAAATGATAGTTTAGAGTCTAAACTGTAGACTTTCATTTTCTGTTTACTGCCAATATAGAGATATGTAATGTCTTATATCCAGCTATCTTACTAACCACTTATTTCTAATAATTTTTCCATGGATTCACTGGAATTTTCAGTGTCAATTCATCTACATGAGATATTACTGACCATAAAAATCAGTGATTTTAGTGATTATCTTGTTTTACACTGTCATTTAGCAGGTGATGAAACTGTGGCCTGAAGACTTTAAATGCTGAGCCAGGACCCAGAGGAAGTTACAAAGAGAGCCAAGACTGGAGCTCAGGAGCCCTGACTCCTTTGTCGTTTATGTCACTTCTATGGTAAGGTGGTCTATCTTTCAAGGTGGAAGTCAATATCTAGATGATTATTATTTTTTAAAAGATTTTAATTGTTTATTTTTAGAGAGTGGAAAGGAGGGAAAAAGAGGAGAGAAACATCAAAGCAGGGTTGCCTCTCGAGCGCCCCCTACTAGGGACCTGGCCTGCAACCCAGGCATGTGATGTGCCCTGACTGGGAATTGAACCAGCAACCCTTTGGTTCGCAGGCCAGTGCTCAATCCACTGAGCCATACCAGCCAGGGCTACATTATTACTTTTAATAATATTCTGCATAAAACATGACCTTTAGAAGTGTTTTCTAAATCAAATCCTTGCCAAAGTCATCAAATAAACCCTTGTTAAAGTCCTGTGAGTCACCAGGAAGGCAACAACCCTGCGGGAACCTTCTGTAACTACAAAGTAACAAGACTGATTTATACAACACAAAGAACCCAACATAGCTATCTGACACACTGTGACCAAATATCACATCCTACCATAAAAACTAGAGTTTTCCAGAGCAGTCTGTAAGGCCAGACCTATGATATATACAAATCCACAAAGAAGTGCTGAAGCACCTTACTGTGTTCTAATTCCCAACCTGGTTACACACAGTAAGCAGAAACTGAAAATAAGGCCTGAATATTCACGTTAGGTGTATGCATATGTCTATAAAAACACTCAGCCCTAATATTTAGGCTTATTATTATAAATGTGGTCACTTTAAGCAGGAAAACGTACTACGAAGAAATTTAGCAAAACCATGTATCTCTGAAAGTTTCAACAAGGTTGACAATATTATCTGATCAAACACAAAACTCAATTCATTACCGTTTTTCTAGGATCACAATTTATGGTGTATCTGTTGGCATCTGAGCCAACCTGTGCTTTTATTCTTGTTTTCTAGGATGTGTAGTAATTGTTATGAGAGAAACTATGTAGAAAACATGTTTAGAGAAGATACCATAAAGACTGCATTAAAAGCTTATTGAGAAGAAAACTATTTTCTCAGACAATAATGAGATGCCCAACTGCCACTGTTCTCTTGATTATCAAAAAAGAACGGATGACCACTGGCGGAAAAAAGAAAAAAAGACCGCTCAGAGGCAGAGGTCAGCATTTACTTTGGACTCACAACTACAGCTCTGGAAAAACAACTTTGCTTTGAGAAGAACGGTTCAATCCCGAATCTACTTTTCCTTTCAAAAATGCATCACCCTGTAGGGTCAAGACGTGATCATAAAAAATCATCCACTCTGTCTTCCTCACTTCACACTGACAACCCTGCGCAGCTTGGGGTCTAACCTCTTTATTTTTAAGCACCGAGGCACAAATGCCTCACCTCACACACCCTGTGCGCCAGCTCTGGGCCGGCCTGCTCCCTGCCGACGGAAAACCGTACTGGCGAGCAGGTCCTTCATCCTTCGTGATCCATCCTGCCGCTGCGGTGTCGGCTCCTATCCCCTTGTTGTCTTTGGAGGAAATGAGAAATACCCCCCTAACCAATGTGATTCCGACTCCTTTCAGACATAAAACTGGTGTGAATGTGACATTCTCAACATACACTGAGCCTGTCATAATAAAATACCCTACCTTCTCATCCCGGAAATTTAGGAACTGCTGGAAAACCTCACTTTCTGAAACCACCGGATGGCGGCACATTCTGGTCATCCACGCCTGGAGCCTCTCCATGCGCATCTTGATGAATTCTTCTTCAAAGCGACCTGCAAGGGACACGCCAAGAATGATGCACCGCTTTGTCTAAAATGAATTACTGTTGCCACGGTTGAAGAGCTGTTTACATAGCTAATGGCCGCTTGGCAGAGGGTTATTTAGGAAAACATAAACCATGGTAATTTGTCAACAACCTCAGGACCAGCAACACAGCGACTGCTCAAAGACCCACAGGGACGATGCAACAGACTTCTCAGTTTAAACAAGTGAGAAAGAAATGCCAATCTGACAAATTAACAAACCTTTTCATTGTGACAAGAATACTACAGCCTTGAAGTGCTACTTTCTTCAAGGATCCCCAGAGTACTTATAAATTTAGAAGTAAATCTTACTTCAATATGAAAAACCTTCTCTTTCTTGTGAAGAAATATGTGGCCATATTAAGCCCTATAGGCAAGCAAGGGATGATATAATTGAATTTAATAAGTATTTCTCACAAAGTACATGAAATTTCTGTATTTATAAAATGTGACCAAGTGCAGTATGATCTCAGATATATAAATTTATTAAACTTAGTATTTATGCAAAGTAACTCAGGATTGTAGATTTTTTCACTTTGTTTTTTAAATTACTTAAAATGAAAATAGGAAAAGCAATTTTTCCATGAATGCAATAACGAAAGCTGCTATTCTAGAACTTATGACCATCCTAAAACAGCTTAATAAATCATATTTCCGTTTTAAAAGTAGAAAATGAGCCTAACAAGACTGACACACTGAACATCAAGTGAACACTGAGGGTTTTTATAGGCCTACCATCCAAAGTCACCATCAGTTAAAAGGCTTCTGGAGATGGAAACTCCAGCTACAGTCAAGTGAGGCCATCAGCCAATCCAGTCCCCACAAAATAACTCGAAACCCAGACAGTCAAAACAATCAGTGCTGTGGAAATCAGCTGCAGGCAAACAGCCCTCTGAGAAGTGTCTGTGTTTGCAAGACTGCTGAGCGTCAGGCACGCACAGTGGAAAGCTGTGGCACTCTGGCTCGGGGCAGGTCCTGTCTCCCCACCCCTGACCTCCCTACCCTCTACCTGGTCCACATGGGGGCTGCCAGGGTGGCGCAGGCTGCGGAGACGGGAAGCCACAGCTTTCCTAGCAAGGAAAGAGCCTCCCTTGACCTGGAGCAATGGGAGATGCTCACACTCAGCAGGGGCAGAGACCACCCAGAGGCTGGTGACCAGGGGGTGCCAGCAGCTCCACTAGCCAAGGTCACAGGGTTGAGCCAGGACACGCCAGGCTGAGGCTGAGGCAGAAACAGTGGAGACGTGATGGGGTGTGAGCCAGGCACGCGCAGCTGGCCAACTCCGAGGCTGCACGCATGTAAAGGAGACACAAAAGGGCCTCGAGAAAGAGGAAACCAGGGCGAACTTGAGAATGACCGGAGCTCTGAGCGTGCTCCCTGCTCACACACAGCTCCACCGGCAGGGGACAGAGCCTGAACGGCCTGAGGGGGGCGCGCCACCAGTACACACAGACAGACCCAGGTGAACCTAGGGAGCCAGATTTGAAATAATAATAATAATAATAATAATAATAATAATAATAATAATAGAGCTGCAGGAGAGACACATTTCAGAAATTTAGCCCAGGCAAGTTACTTATCAAACAAACAAACAAAAATAAAGCAGAAACAACAACCTTCAGAAAGAAATATCGGAATCCAGAATTGCTAAACTATATTCTCCAAAATGTTCAGGGTTCAACAAAAAATTAAGAAATTGCCAAGTATGACCCACATTGAGGGAAAAGCAGTCAGGAGAAACTGCCTCTAAGCATTGCCGGATGTTGGACTGAGCAGACAAAACCAAACAGCAGACAAAGAAGCTTCTATAAATATTTTGAAAGAACTCAGGGAAGCCATGTTTAAAAAATTAAAGAAAAGTATGTATGACAAGGAATCAACAAACAGAGATCCTTAAGAAGACAGAAATTATAAAACAAAGAATGAAATGAAAACTTTGAAGCTGAAAATACAGTAACTGATGTTAAAAATTCACTGTAGCCCTGGCTGGTGTGGCTCAGTGGACTGAGTGCTGGCCTGTGAACCAGAGGGTCACCAGTTCAATTCCCAGTCAGGGCACATGCCTGCAGGCCAGGTCCCCAGTTGGGGGCGTGTGAGAGGCAACGACACATTGATGTTTCTCTCCCTCTGTTCTCCATCCCTTCCCCTCTGTCTAAAAATAAATAAATAAAATCTTAAAAGAAAAAGTATTTAATAGAAAAGAAAGGCAGTAAAGGAGAAACAGAGGAACAAACAAGACACACACACACACACACACACACACACACACACACAGCAAAATGGCAAATATAAATCTAATTGGGTTAATAATTACATTAAATAGAAATGGTCTAAAACCTCCAATCAAAATGCAGAGATTGTCAGACTTGATAAAAAGATCCAATTATGTTGCCAAAGATAGATACACCGTAGATTCACCAGATTAAAAAGTAAAGGCTGGGGAAAGATACGCCACGCAAACTCTAACAGGAAAGAACTGGAGCAGGCATTGATATCCGACTAAATGGACTTTAACAAAGGAAATTAGGAAAGACAAGGAGGGCCATTCCGCAATGATAAAAGGGTCACTATATCAGGAAGATACCACAATTACGAGCTTAGTGAGAGAGCGGACAGGAGAAACAAATAGTGTGGCAGTAACAGTCGAAGACACCAACACTCTAGTCCCAATAACCGACTGGCAAGGACACGGAAACCTGCACGGCTGTCCCGGCCGATCCAGGCTGGCTGACGAGGCACATTGCTGTCCCGGCCGACCCAGGCTGGCTGACGAGGCACATGGCTGTCCCGGCCGACCCAGGCTGACTGACAAGGCAGACAGACTGCTCCACCCGCTGCTGTGGAACCCAGTCATTTGAAGCAGACACAGAACACTCCAGGACGGACCATGTGCCACATGATAAAGAAGTCTCAAATTCGAAAGGGTAAAAAAATCACAGAAAGTACGCTTTTGTCTGAGCATAACAGAATAAAATTGTTTATCAAACAACAAAAATATGTGGGAAATATCCAAATATTTGTGAATTAAACATATTTTTAAATAAGCCAAGGGTCCAAGAACTTCAAGGGAAATTAGAAAATAGTTTTAACTGAATATGAAAATTCAACGTATCAAAATTTACGTTAAATTAGCACTTAAAGGACATTTTGTAGCATGTAATGCGTGTAACAAAAAAGAAATCTCAAAACAATAATTTTAGTTTCCATGTTTTAAAAAAACGTGGGAAAAGAGCAAATTAAATAAAAGCAAGATGTAGAGAAGTAATAAAAGAGCAAAAAAAAAATGAAATAGAAAAGAGAAAAATCAACAAAGTCAGGAAAATAGGGAGGAGGCAGACGTATCAAAACCAGGACTGAGGGAATGGCTATCACGAGAACACCTCCAAACTCTCACACTCAACACCTTCTACGAAACAGGTCAATTCCAAGAAAGGCCCAAACCACCAAAGTTCGCTGAAGAGGAGGCAGCCTGGGTAGCCCTACGTTGATTTAGGAAATTCGTACCGAAAACCTTCTTACGGAGAACACCACAGGCCCAGATAATCTCAGTGGCGAGTTCTATCAAACATTTATGGAAGAAATAATCTCAGTCCTACACAAGCTCTTCCAGAATACAGAAAAGAAGGGACTACTTCCGAAGCTACCTCACGAGGCCAACAATGCCCAGGCAGCAAAACCGGACGAAGACATCACAAGGTAACTGCAGACCAACAACCCTCGGGGGCACAGGCACAAAACACCTCCACCAAGTAACTGCCAGTTGAAGCCAGTAGCACAAAAAGACGAGCAGCACATCCCGACCGAAAGAGGTTCGTCCCAGGAATGCAAGGCCAACTCCAGAGTAAGAGGAACCACCTGGTCACCCCATGGATGTACAGACACGTCTGCCAAACTCAGCATCCATCCACAGAGAAAGCTTTTGGCCAATCAGGGATAGAAGGAAGCCCCCTAATCTGATGAAAGGGCATCGACAAAAACCTTGAAGCTAACCCTAGGTAACACTGAGAGACAGTGCTTTCTGCCTGACATTGGGAACTAAGCGAAGACGTCAGCTCTCACCATTTCTATTGGACATCACGTGGGAAGTCTTAGCCGGGTCGGTAAGGCAAAAACAGGAACAAAAGGGCGACTGGAAAGAAATGTTTTAAAACGCAGCCTGGGCTTGCCCTCAGAAATTATGAGTGCTAGCACGCACGGGTCTGCTGAGAAGAGTATTATCGACCCACGTATCACACACTCGTTACCTAAAAGGCTGGCACTGGAGCAGCCTCATGGGCCTGGCCTGCTCCTCCTGTGAGGATGCTTCAATTCTGCACTCACCAGGCGCAGAGTTAAGCACTGCACATGCTTAGGCGGTGCACAAACGGCCCCATCCACTGGGAATAAGGTGACACCCCCTCCCACCCGCCTCCACCTCGGACAGAAAAGACCCACTAGGTCAGCGTGGACCTGAGCTATGCTGATTCCCCATCGTGAATGAACAAGTGAATTACACCAAGACCTACTCATTGGTTGATTCTTCTTCTTCCTGAAACTTTTCTGACATAGCTCGTTTATTTCCAAGTGATGACTTCAGATGTTATTTTGTGCTTGGTGAGATTTTCATACCAGGTTTCAGAGAATTCGAGAAAAGGGGGGAAGGAGGGATTTCCATTTCCCCATTTTCAATGAACCTTAACTTAGGTTTTTCTCTAAGAATGTGAATACACCAGTTTTCCACCCAGGAGTAAACCAGATTCATCCAATATTATTTCACAAAGAACAACCCTATGAACAACCAAAAATGTTCGCTCTAAGTTTTTCACGGTCCGATCAGCAGTCCACAGAAATGTCGTGACATCATCGACTCGGCATCCCTTCCGTTCTCCAGGATTTCAGTGAGAGGGAAGTTTACATAATAATGATCTTGTGGCCTCACAGGCAGGAGGCGAGCAAGACGAGGGAGAGATAAAGTGGCTTCTGTGCTTTTCTGCTTCCTCGGCACATGTCCCAGTCCGTGAATCAAAGCTCAACTTTCTTCAGATGAGGGGCTGTTGCTTTCTGGCTTTTCTAGGACGTAACCCTGGCTTCAGGCCTGAACTTTTTTTTTTTTAAAGAAACAAACCTTAACTTGGGAATAGAACCATGACTCTATGATGCTTTAAAATAGCGCTTTGTTATCTGATTTAGAATAAGCAATGTATTAAAACCTAAGTGATCTGAGAAATCTCCTTAGCCCTAAAATAACTCATTAATTCATTTACTTCAACACTCACAAATTATGCCAAGCAAGTCAATAAAGGAGAGAATACCATTCAGGAAATAAACTGAAATTTGAAAATACGGAGAAAGGCAGACTGAAGTTTTCATGGAAAGAAATCTAAATTTTTAAAAAGAAAGCTGAATTTAGAACAGTAGAATGACAACAAGCAGGGACAGTGACCATGTGAACTGGGCACAAACCAGAGGCACAGTGACGCCTCGAGTGGAAGGAGGCGGCAGCAGCAGCGCACAGCGGCAGGCCACCCGGACGGGCTCCCGCTCAACTGCGCCCACTCAGGAGTCATCCACGTAAGGGCGAAGACCTGATACCGCGTGGCAGTACTGCCCCAGCCCCACTCTCCACTCTGCTGGGACAACTGGAAACTTCAAAATTTAAAAAAAAAATCAAAATCAAAACAACTTTTTAAAAACAAATGTTTCCATCTCCTCAAAAAAACTCAGAGAAACATAAAACATAAAACAAAGTACAAAGTAAAGTTTCAAAGAGCACAACTTTCTTACCCTAAGGTTACTAACTAAAGAGTAGTGGGTCCACGTGTCATCGACCAGAGCAAGCTGTGGAACCAGACTCCCGCTGCTCAGCACCCCCGAGCAGAGCGCGTTCAGCGCCGTCTGAGCTGAGACCGCACAGTGCAGCCACCCGGCACAGAGGGAGACACTTCACGTGGCACCGAAAGGACCTGAAGCAGGCTCTGCCATCTGGCTGATGAGGACTGTCAGCTCCTCTCTGAACTATTTAGCTCAACTCTCACCGAGTGAGGATTAAGCCGTTACCGCCCTTCCCTTGTTCAGACTCCATGTTTCTTCTCGCCGGGTCTCCATTAGCCTGCTGACGTCCACTTGTCTTAGGGGCCTGTCGAGCTCAGACCGTTTGAGCCTCACTCTCATCTCCAACCGTTTCCTTTCCATACCCACTGGTTTCATTTACCTGAAAAAGTTCTAGCTACATACTGAAACTCTTCCCGATCTTTGGTAAAGCTCGGCTTCTTTGTAAACTTTTATTCCAAGAAAAACATACTGAGTCCTGAGTACTAATACTCCAGGCTCTATACTAGGAGATTAAAAAAAATCAATGGCAGTTCTGAGAACAGACACAGAAACAAGTACTCTCTGACCGCATATTTGGAAGGGGCTCTGGTAGCGCCGTGGGTCACTGACCAGATTACCTGGGGTCGGGCTGGTGGGAAACAGGACACCTTAAATAAATAGGAAAAGGAGAGGCTAACAACCGAGCAGGAAACCTGGCAACTCCCCGTGCTGTGCTCCGACCCGCGCACACATCCAATGAAAACGCCGCACCAGGACCGCACGCGGCGCGCGGGACACAAACTTTCATTCCCACAGCAGGCTGTGCGCATCACTGCCACTTTCTCAGGTGCCATTTTCACACTTAAAAAGTTCACGATTTCTTCCACAGGAAAGGGTGCAGCAACACAGACACTACGGCTGCTAGAACGCAAGACACGTGTACAAGACCTCTGATGGAAAATCTCATGAAACTCTCTTGCCAGGTGTTTAGGTAAACTCCAAACACATGGGCAGTATATGCAGCTGTGTGGCTCCTGTTTCCAAACCCCCACGCCTGGCTGGTCTGGAGGACGGAAAATGCCGTTACTGATTCACACCAGGAAACGCTCACTGGGGCCTTTGTGCTTGTCATCCGAGTCCAGTGCCACGCCCACTCACCTGTGACTTGCTTGTCTGGAAGAGAAGGGATTGGAATGGCTGACCCAAACTTAACCAGGAGACGTTCGTATAACCAGTCAAAGTGCTTGTACCTGTGGTTTACAGACCGATTAGTATTCTACAAAACAAGGGAAAGAGGGCAAAAAGTTACAATGCCGATCAGAGACAATGAGGAAAAATGCCAGAAACTAGTAACTAGTGGCGGAGACACAACTCTGCTTTGATACCTCGCGTACTCACAGTGGGTGTCAGCTGATACTCAATGTAGCTCTTCAGCCCGTACATTTTGGAGCCTTTCCTGGGGTCCGCTACCACGCAGTCAAAGGTGGAGGCGGGGTAAACCCACATCGGGCCGTAATCTCCGACCTGCACAGCGTGCCAGGGAGAGTTAAATTTGTTACAAGGAAAAATAGCAAAATTGAAGTACAAGTGACTCTCTTTAGGGCCCTAAGTCCTTTGGGGGGTCATTCTTGCTGTTATTTGAGAAGTGACCCAAATGCCCTCGGTTCTGCTGAGCTCGTCCTGCAGAACTGCCGGCCACACCCTCTGCTCCTCACGCGGCCACACAGCCATGCGGAGGGGAGGCTAACCCCCCACCCCGCCTCAGCAGGGTGCGGGATGGAACACCGTCTTTCTCTCTCTAGCCCACCTGTCTTAGTTACATGTATAAAGGGCTAGTTTTCAATATTTTCTTATCTATCACAGGCTGAGTTTGTGAAATAGAAATCACACCCCTAGATTTCCGAACAACGTCTAGCTGCATCGATCTTTGTCAATACTCCCACTTCCTGGACAACCAGGCCCAACTCTTTCTGGAGGTGGAAGGGAGAGAAAACAGGGTGAGGTATGAAAGTTCAGAGGTTACTAGGGCAGGACGAGGGCTGGGGTTCAGGGAGTTCTAACAAGAGACCAAAGAGAAGGGTCTCAGACAAAGAGCTACTCTGCCCAGCCCCCGCCGCCGAGGGAGCCCAGACCCAGAAACGTCCCCAAGCTACAGAGCAGACGTCTCTCAGAGGAGCCTCTGGGGGACTTGTCACTGTGACTGGGACCTAGAGAGGCAGTTCTGACCGATGAGGAGGGCTCCATACCTATGGGTCACATTTTATTAGTGGAGGGGGGAGGAGTAGCTGCGCCTTAAAAGCAGAGAACTAGGTCTGCTTTGTCTCGGTTTCTAGGAGACGCAATGGCTTCCCCAGGTCTCCTTTTCCACAGAAGAAGCCCACGTAGGCAAGCCTGCCTCCAGGGTGCATGGACCAGTTCTACCTAAGACTTTCGGGACCTAAATCCTGGGGTTCTTTAGTTCTGTTCCACCACTGCCATGCTGTGACAAAGTCCCCTTTGAGAATCCAAGGGGCAGGGCCATGGGCTCTTAACTGTGTGGAGATTTAAATTTAAGGAAAAGAGCAGTGATACATGTTCAGCAATTACAAAAAAGTCTGAAGAAAAATAAAGTAAATTAAAATAATTTTAAGCAAGTGACATCATTAAGAATATCTGTCTTAGAATATCTCAGAAGACAACTACCCCAGATTTGCTTTGAGGAAAGAAGAAAAAAGGAGTCACATCCCTTCTTTCTGGAGGTTTCTAGGTTTGCAGCTGTAGGAACAAGTAATAAAATAAGTCCAATGTCGTTCTTGCAATTTTCTCAAGTGTCCCAGGACCCAGAGACTCTACCGAGTGAGACCAGAGGTTCCCTCCTCCTCATCTGAGTCCACAGCGATTTCACTCAGGGTTCCCCCATCTCATGGCTACAGAATGGAGTCCACGGGGCCAGAAGACAGCCACCGCGCTCTCTGGCAGAATTTCCTCTGGGAACGCCAGCGGTGTAACGTTTAGACAGGAAGTCCACTAGCAACCAACGTCTGGGTGAAAACATCAACAACCAAGTTATTCTAAGACAGATGCTCTTAACGTGTCCTTAACTCCCACCCAGCTTTTACTCGCCTGGCTCCTTATTCTGACCTGGCAGCTGGTTTGCTGGAAGAAAGGCTAATTACTACCAACCTCATGGAAAAGGTACTTTATTCTGATAACACGCATGTACTTTGCAAGGAAGAAACCTAAATATTTGACCTGGGTTTATTAGCTCAATCTATATGGCTGGTAGAAAAGCAGCACATAAAAGATACTTGAAGACAACTTAGAGATGAAAAATGATTAGAAGAATACATGCACTATCGGCGTTGTTGGTTCAATGACTAAATCTGAAAGGGAGAGAATATCTAAACAATAGAAAGAACAGGCATTACTTTATGTTAATTATCTTTAGTACTCTCAAAATTTTAACACATACTGTCAGTTATCTGCAGCTTTAAATGTGTTTAAAACTGCTTTCCAAATGACTAATAATCCTCTTAGCTTTCCCGCACACAAAAGAGCTTAATCAGAAACACAGCAAACAAATAAAAAGGAAACAAACTTACAATGATAGGGATTTTCTCTTTGGGCTTTGCTAGTTGCTTAGCCAACAAATACTGTTCCATTCCAGGTTTTGCAAATCCAGGAAACCTAATCATGAAGACAGACGGCTTGTGAGTGTTAGGGCTTTCCTTAAAAGAATTATGCGGCTCTCGTCCACGTTTACTTAATCCACGCATTTTAACCTTGCTCTGTCTTTCAGAGGGACTAGAACTAGGAAACTGTAGTAAATGAAACCTAATGTAATCAGATTGTTCACTGGCCAATTAGTCATTTAATTAAACTCTATCTAGTAAGAGCAGCCTGACTCCAGAAGGTGTGATATTTGTGGTGCTCTGTTTGCTTAACTGGGTCTGAAACACTCTATCACCCCACAAAGAGTGAAGGGCCGACCAGAAAAACGTCCCCTGGGTCACAGGAGGTGATGGTCCTGAGCACGGCAATGGGAACTGACCGTCCAGGCAATGCCACCCGCAGGCACCTCTAGATCCAAACTAAAGCTGCCTTTCAGCACACTCCCTCAGGGAAGCCACGGTTATCCCACAGAAACGTCCACTGCTCATAACCACTGGTGCTACTTTCTGTTGGAACTGCCACAAGAAAAATAAAACAGCTTATGGGATACAAAAGAGAGCCAGTCTTCTTCACAGAGACCCGAAACTTAACAAAATTGGCTACTTCCAGAAACCCAATTTAAATCCACAGCAAATTTCCAAAACGGGAGAAAAGCTGGGACCAACACACAGACCCCCGAAGTGCTACTTCTACAGAAGACAAGGGAAATTCGGGCTGCAGAAATTTTTACAGATGCAAATTAGGACTGCTTCGATTTGGTTTTAACCTGGAATAAAATTTTAGAGCAGAAAATTCTTAAAGCCAACCCCTTCACTTGAGAGATGAGGAGACTGAGGTTCAAACAGGTTGTCCCCACAGCAAGGAGAGCACAAGGGAGTGGTGGGAAGGGAGAAGGGAGGTGGAGCCCGAGGCCTGGGCACCTGCCACCACCTCACTTTCCAGCTACGGAAACTTGGCCAGTCATGTGACTCAGTCTCTGCCTCCTCACTTTCAAACAAGGACGAAGAGACACATTCTATTTTAAGGGGTTTCAAGTATACTCTGTATTCAGGTTTAAACAGAGAGCAACACACATCACTACTGACCACACTGAAAACTTCACATTCGATTCTAAGAAACAGGACACTGTCAATAATGAACAACTACTTTTATTATACAAGCAGCTGAGCATAAAATACAGAATGGGAGAAACCAGACAGAGAGGTAGGGAAAGTGGGTCGCTGAAAGATGACGCTTAATCACCGATGCTACTTAAATATGCTACGGAGACTTCCAGGACTTCTTCAAGGTGCACATGTGCGTGCACATCTGGAACTAGAGCCCAATATCTAGACACACAGGGTCCGGCAGAAGGAAAGCCTGCCCGAGCGTGGTGCGTAGGGAAATAATATGGGTGCAATAATTTATAGTTTTAATTTGAACATTTCACCTAAAATGTCAAATGGTGTGCTTGAATGTGATATTGTTATATTATAGGATGACATGCTTATGAGTTTGTAATAAAGGATTTTGCATTAAAAAAGGGCCGTTATTTGTGCCAGACCCTGTGTACGTCAAACATTATGTTTACAAGTTTCTTCCAGACACAGATTAGCATTCCTTGGTATCTGCTTTGAATCATGGACTTGGAACACTGAGAAAAAGTATCAGTAATTCTAGAAAATAAAACTACTTCAAATGTAACTGCTATAAGAAAGTACTTGCAGAGTCCTGTGCAGGGCACACGCCACATCTCCCCCGAGCTGCCCCGCTGTAAACTGCAGACCCAGCCAGCGCTCTCCCCCAGGGAAGGCGACAGTGCTGTCCACACCGCCACACGCTTTCCCGGGAGGCAGCACCTCTGCAAGGACAGCTCAAGACTCTCTCCTTTTCATTTGAAGAAATCCAGGTGAAATCAAGTCTTAAACACATTAAGTACCGTGTAGAGCACACAGCTCAGGACATTGAGGGACTGGACTGGAACCCTGGCCAGGTCACTTACCCCTGTGTGAGGCGGGGCAGTTACTTAACCTCCCTGGGCCTCAGTTTCCCCCACATGTAAAACAGAGACTATCTGTACCACAAAGGGACGGGAGGGTCACATAAGAATGCACGCATGCTTTGCACAATGCCTGGCAATACAGTAAATGATACATACTAGTAAAACACTGAAATGAGTTACTACTTTTAATTTTCCTGTGACATCAGCAACGAAACAAAACCTTAATATATCACGGAATTGATAAAGGTAAAATAGCGTTGGCAGGTCATTAACTAGGACAAGTATTTCCTTTAAAATGAAAAAATAAAAAACTGTAATAAGCTACCAAGCGAAGGCACAAGTGAAAGCGAGCACATCCCTGAGAAGGGAAAGCCTCTCCGTATCTTCCTTCCGTCCAGCCCTGCATGGAGCCCCCGCCTCCCCTAAACCTACTTGTTCAGGGGCAGCTTCATGGACGAGGTGCCAGGGCGGCTGTTTCCACGCTGAGCGCCTCCTGCTTCGGCTGCCTCGGAGTCCTTGAAGTAGGGAGAGGACGACTTGGGGTCGTCCCAGTCTTCATCCCAGTCGTCATCGTCACCAGTGGCTGGGGGTGGGCACAGAATACGGTCGGTGAAGAAAAACGAAATACAAAGGGGACGGCTTAATCTTCTGATCGTAACCACACAGTGGGCTAAGGAACTGGAAGAGGAGGGAAGGGTGTGCCCCCGGAGCGCAGTGCAGACGTGAGGACAGGCTCTGCAGGCAGCCCAGGGCCTGAACTGCAGATTCCGTCTTTTAAGGCAGAAGCAGCTCGAAGAGGACTGTCTGTGCAAGTAACTTCCCATGAATGCGGACTGCAGAAACGCTACAGAGTACCCAAGGGAAGGCCCTCATGGGCCTATATGCTGGTAAATCCGGCTTTGCAAACTTGCAAATAAGCAGATCAAATATCTGGATAGGGGAGCACACGAGGCCTGAGAAAGCTCTGAGAAGGAATTCTTTAACGTTCACAACAGTGAAGGTGAGAGAAGGGGAAGGAGGGGACAGATGGAGAGAAATGGGACAGGGATGGAGGGAAAAATGAGTCATGGAGCAGCACCAGCAGCCTAACAGGCCGGAATCTTGGCAGTGGGTAAGGCCACCAGCTTTCCTGCTTCCCTCCTAGTCCACGGTCTGGGCCTCTGCACCTCCCCCACCCCAGTCTGATGAGAGACAAATGCCAAAACAGAAAAGAAAAGACCAGCAAATAGGAGAAGGACCTGGGCTGAGGTTCCCGCCCCGTGCCACGTCCCTACAGAATGAATGGCAGCGGTCTGGCCTCCCGTTTCTACATAGCCTGTGACTCTGGGGTCTGTCGACAGGCCGGCCCCATCCAGAGGGAGCTTGGAGCCAACCCTGTGCCCTTCATGGCCCCTGCGGGCAAGGCCCTCGCCGGGGAGCACGCTTGTCTCCCACACAATGTGCTCATGTGGGGTCGTGAGAGTGACGAGCAGACTTTTACCTTCTGCTTCACTTTCGAACAGCCATGAATGCCCTCCTTAATTCCTGAGTGGTCCCCCTTCTATAAACTCCTTTTCTGCCTCAGTATTTCCACTAATAGCCTGGGGGTCAAACAGGTAGTTGAGAAAAGGATGAACCGGTTACGTCAGAGACCACAAGCTGGCGGGTGATAAACGTATTTGATCCATATACACATCTGTTAGCCCAGGACTCAACAGCAAATAAATGTGTCCTCTTGCTTGGTGAATCTGGCCTCTGCAAGCATTTGCACTTGTGAGCCCATCAGATGACTAGACTGGACTCCAGGTTACAGTTAACGACAACCTGCAGCAGGTGTAGGGGCGGGGCTTGCCGCCAGTGAACAGGAGCCCCTGAGAGCAGCTGCTTCAATCAGAATCCATCTTTCCCTCGGATGCCCTAGTTATGTTGAGGGCGGACCCCAGCAATGGCCCGAGCCCCTTCCTCACCTGGTCCCTGGTAGGCCTGGGGGTGACCGAAGGCAGTGTCCCAGTTATTGGCAGTGTTTCTCGGAGCTGCTGTCCCCTCCGGCTTGGCCCCCCAGCCGTCCGTGCCGTCCCAGTTTCCAGGTTTGGGGGCACTCCAGGCTGACCAGGGGTCACTGCCACTGCCGACCTGTTGTCAGGGGTCAGAAAGAAAGACGATTTGTGACTTCTAGAAAGCATTACTCACTTCGGTAGGAGTCACAGAACAATTGAATACAATAGGGATGTTGAAAGAAATCCATAGGGCTCTAGCTGGTGTGGCTCAGTGGACTGAGCACCAGCCTCGGAACCAAAGGGTCGCTGGTTCAATTCCAAATCAAGGCACATGGCTGGGTTGTGGGCCAGGTCCCCAGTAGGGGACGCATGAGAGGTAACAACACACTGATGTTTCTCTCCCTCCCTTCCCCTCTCTAGAAATAAATAAATAAATAAATAAATATTTAGAAAAACCAATAGAAATTTAAAACAACAAAAATAAGTAAAACGTTTTAAATAAAAATGTTAAGCATGGAGGAGGGCACAGAAAGCAGCATTAACCTGACTTGACTGACGCTAACATTCTGCCATGTCTGCTTAGGATGTGACAGCCAGTAACAAAGAAAGTGTCAGAGCAGCACCCCTCCTGCCCCCCCCACCCCCCAGCTTCTTCCTTCCCAGAGTCATGGCCTTCTGAACCACAGCCCTTCCTGTGTGTGTCTAGGTGCAGCCACTGCGTGTGCCCACATTCATAAATAACTTTCATACTTTCAAAACGGAACTAAAAACACAATACTGTACATATTCCTCTGCAACTTGTTTTTCCATATAACATCGTGTTTTTGAGAATACACAAGCTAACAGTAAGGATGTTTTATTCACTCCACTGATTTAGAGCATCAGTTGTATTTTCACTAGGTTTTTTATTTGAAAAAGTAATACATTCCCAGTTAAAAAAAAAAAACACAACCTCAAACAAAATAAAAAGACATGCACTTTAAAAAAAGTCCTTGGGTTGGGATAAAAACATAAACAAAAACATGCCTACCGCCTTACGAAGCCAGTCATTCTTTCAGAGATGACGACTATTAACAGACTCCTCGTACGCTCTTACTCAAACATCCCCCTCAGAGACCTTTTGTGCTTTTAAACATGTAAGTGAGCCCAGACTGTACTTTCTGCTTGGCACTTTTGCTTTCTCCCCACCTGGGAGCCTGGCACGCTCCCCGCGGGGCGCCAGCACACACGGATGGCGTCTTTCCTTCACACGGGTCCAGGCGCTGCTGCGTTTGCTCCCCATGACTGAACCAGCACGGGGCAATGCTCACTGATCTTGTTTTTGGTGCTTTGCTCCTGTAAATGAGGCTGCAATGCATGCCCTTGTCCCCTTCCCCACGTGCCCACTGGACCCATGTGAAACTCCCAAAGAAAAATTGCTGGGCTCGTGAGATTGTGCACTGATAGTCAATGGGCTTCGTCAGACTGTTCTCTGAAGAGGTCGTACAGTTGCATTCCTACACTCTTACCTGCTAAGGAGTTCTGTCTTCCACAAAAGGGGGCTACCTTACCCCAAAGTTATCTTTAAAGTACTTTTCTCCGGAAAAGTATTTCTCACAGGAAGTACTTATTACTGTGAGTAATTTTATAGTTAAAAAATTATTTTAAAAAAGATTTTATTTATTTATGTTTAGAGAGAGGAAGGGAGAGAGAAAGAGAGGGAGAGAACCATCAATGTGTGGTTGCCTCTCACGTGACCCCCACCAGGGACCTGGCCTGCATCCCAAGCGTGTGCCCTGACTGGGAATCAAACGGGTAACCCTTTGCTTCTCGGTCCGGAGCTCAATCCACTGAGCCACACCAGCCAGAGCTAAATATTATCACAAATAACATTTTGAACAGGCAACACACGGCACCCAGTTTCGAGGAACACTGCAGTAAGAGCACCTGCAGCCCACCTCTCACCCCGGCTGTACCACCCAGGAGTCAGACATGGTGTTGGCTGTTATTTTGCCTGTCTCCTTGATTTAAAATTTTTAAATCTTTAGTCTGCCTGGAAGTTACTTGGTTATAAGAAATACTATGGCCCTGGCCAGGTGGCTCAGTTGGTGGGTCCATTGTCCCGTGCAGCTTCGATCCCCACTCAGGGCAGGTACAGGAGGCAACCAATGGATGTCTCTTCCATCAATGACCTTCTCTCTCTCTCTCTCTCTCTAAAATCAATAAACACATCCTCGGGTGAGAATTTAAAAAGAAGAAATAATACAGGAACCCAGCTTAATTTTTTCTTTTAGTCTGTCTGTTGTCCTATCATTCAAGGGATGACCCATCCTCCCCACTGATCTGAAATGTCACCTTCATCCTGTACTGGCCCGGGGCCTGCTCAGGCTCTGCCGTCACTAACAGTCTGTCTGCACCTGCACCAGCACCGAGCTGCTGCGAGCCCGCCGCGCAGAACACCCTCAGTGCTTTTGCACAGCATCTTCTGTTGGTTTATTTGTACACGTGACCTTCAGCATCAGCTGAGTATTTCAACCCTGAAACAATCTGAACTTACAGCTTTAGAGTGTCCAATTTTTAAAAATGTGTTAATTTTCATTTCCATCAGCTTAAATTTACAGATAAATTCAGGGCAAACAAATATTGCCTTTTTCAATGTTGGATCTGTGTATTCAGGAACAGGGGAGAGCAAAATTTCCCCCTCACTGGAGCCTTCTTTCTCACACGAAAAAATGTGGTGTGGTGGAGAGAGGGGGAGCGGGAGAGAAGGAAAGAGGGAGGAGGAGTGAGGGCGGGGAGAGAGAGAGAGAGAGAGAGAGAGAGGGGGTGGGGGGGGGGGGGGGGAGCCTATAAGAAAATTTCCCAAACTGTGGAGCACACCTCCCGATGTTTTAGAACCCTGTAATGGGGTCTTTTTCTGCACCACACTAGCTGACGGACAGGCGGCTGACTGGCTGCCACAGACCAGAAGCATCAGAAACGGGGTGTGTGTGTTACACGTGGGAGTGTGACTTCATTCAACGTCCCTTTATGTCCTCAGGGAAGAAAATGAAGTTACCAGTGATTCTGCGCAAAGTCAAATATTAATAGCAGAGGCATTTCAAATGTACGACTGAGCTTCTCGGGCCCGTGGCTTACAAGATGACACCTTCAAGCTCCTCTAGCGGACACTGGAAATGCAGGCAGCCCCGAGGGTGGTGCAGTCCGGAGCAGAGCAGCCCTCCAGGTCGGGCTGGGAGTTCAAGTCCCAGCTCTGCCTCGTTCTAGCTGGGCAACCTCAGCTGGAATGTGAACCCAAGCAGCCGTCTCAGATTCGGAAACACTGACCAAACTGAATGAAGTACACGGCAAAGGACAGAGGGCTATAAACTAGACCAACAGGAGGAGCGAAAGCCCAGCGTTGCCATGACAACAAGACTGCGCGAGTCAGCAAACTGTCAAAGGAAGACCTTTATCAATACTGAGCGGAAAATTGAGTGTGAGCTGTTCACAGCAAGTGTCCTAAAAAATTAAAACCTAGGACAAAAACATGTAACATGATAATTCTCTTTAAAACCCCTTTGTTTACAAACTGATTGTAAAATGGCTGTATTATTTGGTTATATGTGTGATCTTAGGTCTCTATCCAGGTTATAAAATCCTTGTAGGCAAATCCAGTGATGGTTTGCTTCTCCCCGTCTGACTTCTCTTATTTTTCCTAGAACATTCTATCTTGTTTCAATCTGACTCCTGCTCATTAATCTTTCCAAACCTGACCAACCGAACACCTCTCCAGCTCCTCTCCCTGACTTTTTACTGGCTTTCCCTCTCTCCGATGACCTGACTCTGACCTCCAGGACCCTCCTCTAGTGCCCGTGACTAAAACCAGCCCACGGTCTGCCAGGGTCCGCCTCTCTCGCACCCACTCTTCCCACACTTCGGCCTCTGACTTCTCTGCATCTACCCCCCCCAAACCCCCCTCGTCCCTCAGCTGCAGGTACAGGGCACACCTGAACCCACTCTGCACCTCCCTAAGGCCAAGGCCCCGAGGCGCCTCTTCTTGGGTGTCTCCAGCTCTCCTCCCTCCCTTCGGTTGACCCGGCAATGTCTCCCTCCTCTGCCCCCCTTTGGGGCACCAAACCCCTCCTGACTCCCAGCCCCATGGTGTTAAACGCCCTTCCCTGCTCTCACTGGCCGTGGAAAAAACTGCAACGTCCTGAGTCCACCTGCCCGGTTCCCACGCTCCCTCCCAGGACACGACCCCCCCCCCCCCAGCTAACCTCCCCTGCTGCACCTCAGCCTTCAGTTTCCCGTGCTTTCCTACGCCCTCACCTCTGTTCACACCATTCTCTCTGTCGGCGCACACGGCCTCTGCCTCATCTTCCTCAATTCTGTTCAAGTCCCAGAGCCTGCCAGCTCACACTGCCACACCCGTAAGCCCTCCCAAAGTGGTCTTAAGTAGAGTCATTTGCATATCAGGAGGTCACTCCCACTAGTAGGTCAGGGTTTAAGCCTATCTTATTCACAAAACATTCCCCAACGATTCTCAAGATGTCTTACATAAGTGACAAGGTGTCACATTTTTAAAAAATTTAAAGTGGTTAAGAATGATGTTCCTGATCATTTATATGGAATACACATTATTCTTTGTCAGACATCGAACCTTCCTAACACTATCCCTGCTTCACACAGAGGGAGATGGGGTTTTCTTGGTGTACCTTAACCTGAGTCTTTTCTAGTGCAATGACTTGCTGTGGTCGACCACAGAGTAAGTGGTTTTCAGCACCTGACACCACCACACTCTTAAAATAGCCATGCACCCCCTCCCCCACCCCCGTCACAAATCGGTTATCAGCGCACTACAGAGAAGTTGGAAGGTACAGACAGGACAGAGGGATGGGCAGGTATGGGATAAAGCACGAACAGTGAAACGTGAACGGGAACATTCAGAAGGCAGCTCATGGCTATTCATCATGAAATCACCGAAGTTTTCAATGCCCGACATTTCAGCAAAATGCTGGCAGACCCAACAAACAGAGTCTGTGTACACTATCATCTGCCTTTTGTACTCCACATGCAGGGGACACGGAGAAGGGTGTGTCCTCAGTCACAAGTGACTCCCTGCTGCCCATGAACATGGGACCTGGCACGTAGTAAGTGCTTAGTAAATTAAGTATCTGTTCAATGAAGACACTCCAAAAGCGTGTTTGGCTGGATCTCTATCACAAATGCATTCTCATCCATCTTTCACCGAGACTGGCTGATTTTGTCTGACTCTTCGCCTAATCCCTGTGCCAACGAAATCGAATGGTCTGTAGGGCCAGGAGTCCCTCATCCGCACATTTGCTGATTTAGTGCTCTGGAGTGAAAAGGGATCCTAGCCTCATAAAACAGAGAGAGACAGGCGTTTACACTGCCTTTACAGCATAAGCATTTCAATACATCCACTGAGCGGACTAAAGCATAGGCCGAGTTTCTTCAGAAAGACCAGCTTGTACTGGCTTGCACACCCAGAAAGACCCAAGCCAAGCCTGAGTGGCCACGAGGTAGGCAGTGATGGGTGCACCTGATATGGCCACCCTAGGAAAGCTGTGCACCTTACAAACACACACAGGAGATAAAAGGGCAAGGGTAAGAATCCTGCTCTGCTCTGGCCAGGGGGCTCGGCTGGTTGGAGGGTCATCCTGAACACCAAAAGGTTGTGGGTTCAATCCCTGGTGGAGGCATGTATGGGAGGCAGCCAATAGATAATTCTCTCTCACATCAACATTCCTCTCTCTCCCCCTACCCCCTCCCTCCCTCCTTCCCTTCCTTTTTCTCTAATAGCAATGAAAAAAAAAAAAATGTACTCGGGTGAGGATTAAAAAAAAGAATGCTGGTCCACAGGGTGAATTTTAAATCCAGGGACCAAAGACTCAATGGAATTTGACTGAAGTAAATTTCTCATGGGCACAGCAGTTAAGCGCTTGGGCCCGAGAGCTGTCTGTCTGGTGTTAAACTGAGCTGTGCCACTTACGAGCTGTGTGCCCGTCCAAGTGACTCGACCGCCCTCCGTGTCCACGCTCACACAATGCGTGCAGTACGTCAACGCCCCGCACAGGAGCTCTGTAAGGGTTGTGTGACATAACACACGCAGAGCACTGAACACAACACCCAGCGCACAGTGTGCATTCAGGAGCGGTTACCTGGGCACGTGGACGGGCCCTCTGGACTGTAAAGAGAATGGGGCCTGGCAGTGCTTTGAACAGAGCCCAGTGTGACCAGCACACCTACTGCTTTGTACTTTGGAGGAAAAGATCAGAAAGTCCTATTTCCAACTGGTTTCAATGCCAGATCACAATAACAAGTGTTTAAGATGTTTTCTATTCTAGCCAAAGATCTGTTTCCTTCACATACTTACATGAAGGAGGAAGAGAGAACGGTTTCACCTCGTGTTCAACTGCAACCCCTCACTCTCGGGGCCCTGGACACCAACGTCTTCTGAGTGCTCAACGCTGGGATCTTCGTTTCCTCAAAGCCTGACCCCACTGCAGCAAACTGGGCTGCGGTGACCTGCTCAGTAACAAGCTTCTGGCCTCGGACTTCTCTGCTGCCCATCCCGGCAAGCCCCTTGGCCCCTCAACTGCAGGCGCAGGTCACACACGGACCCACTCTACTGTTCCCTAAGGCTTCAAACCCCGACGCGCCTCTTCTCGGCTTTCTGCCAGCTCTCCTTCTCTCTGGTCTACCCAACGGTGTCGTCTTCCTGCTCCTCTGTCCCCCGTCAGGGCACCAAGCCCTTGCGGACTCTCCGCAATTCCAAGTGTTCCACTGGCCTGAGCAGCAGCTTTGTCAGATGCTTTACCCAAAAAAAGGACCTCACTGGGAAAAAAGGTACTACTTCTAGGAGTTTTAAAGGGTTCTTTCCTCTTGCATTCAAGTTTGAATTTTACCTTATTTATGGAAGAGGAAGGAGAAGGTGAAGATGAAGAAGGTGGTGACTGGCTGAGACTTTCAACACAACCAATCTGAGCCAAAATATCCACCTTAAAATAAAAAAGGTGCTCAGTAAATGCAGGGGAAAGAGAACACGAAAGCTTTTAACTGAAAACAGCAAATTCGTGGCAGGGCTCAGTTCACCAGAAAAGCCAAGCATGCCCCTCACTCACACACACGGCGTGCAAAGGGCAAAGCCCCAGCGGTGCAGCAGTGGGCTCCCTTCAGGGCCTTCGTACGTTCTGAGGCCTGTGGTCGGCACCATGCAGTGTCTCTGAAGCACTAAAGCGATTATTTGCAGCACCGAAGGAACGGAACAAATATCATGCAAGTCACCCAGCCAACAACAGAAACTCCAGAGAAAAAACACAGCCACGCTTTGAAAAATGTTAGGATGTTGAACCTTTGCTTTCGCAGCCACCAGATATGGGAGAGTCCAGACGAGAGGAGCAGGGCCACTGGGCGACGCTAGACAACCAGACAGGCTTGATGAACAGGGCCTACCACGCCCAGCCAAGGGCACAGAACAGCCTGGCCAGGCTGTGAACTCAGGAGCAAAGGGCTTTTGGTGTGTGCTCCCACGATTCTGACCGCCTCAGTATGCAGCATCATTGTGATAACAGGTAACCTCCCACAAAGCCAGTCAATGGCCCAACTAGCATCACTGTTAGGAGGACAACTTTGGAGTCTAGTTTCCAGGTTTCAAATCCCAGCACCACAGCGATCTATCAGGAAAGTCACCACCATCACCTAACGTTCGTACCGGGTGATGAGAGAATGCACCGTGGGTATGACTTTCTTGTGGTCTAAGTGGTGGTGTTATTTCCGTTTTACAGATGTAGATAAACTTGGTTTCAGAAATCAATTAACACACAAAGCAATCAAGAATGGAGTAACCGGACACAGTTCACACTTCCACTTAAAACCAGAAAACAGGAAGGACAAAACATAGGAAACTGGTTTCCAATCCCTGGGCGTGAGTTACCACAGGGCTGGGTCCTGCCTGGAGAGACTTCCCAGGCCACGGCTCTGGGTGGGCAGCCACACCAAGCCCAGTGGTCTCTGTGGGCTGTGGAAACAGCTGGGAGTCTGGGGCAGAGGGCTGAGCAGGGAGATGTGACTGACTGAGGGGGACCCCAGGGCGAGGAGATGCCAGCCGAGAGGACTGAGCGTCCATCCCTCACACGTGGCCCTGCTCACCAGCCAGAACTGGGCCCTTCCTCATTCGTGAGGCGCTGGGCATGGAACTAAAGCTGATTCGGCCTCAATGGACGGGCTAAATGTCCTTAGACTAAATGTTGCTTTTCAAACAGTTTAAAAAGTAAGACCCGAAAGAACTGAACTGACTCTGAGTAACTTACCTGCGTGCCAGAACAAGGACAAAAATACCGGTGGCACTGTAGCACCAGCATGTAACGAGGGAGAAATCACAAATGTCTGCCACCCAATAAAACATCACCAGGCATGAAAAGAAGAAAATACGACCCGTAACAAGAGAAAAATCAATCAAAGGTAACCCAGGAATAAAACAGATGATAGAACTAACAATATTTAAAAGTAAGAACATTTTTAGGTATTGATGAGACAGAGGAAATACTGTGAGTGGGCTTCTAAGAGGTGACAATATTGATCATAAAGAAAAACACACTCCAGTCAATCTGTGGATCCCTAATAATAGTAAAAAAAAGATAGGAAAACTCACTTGTCACTATTTGAGGCAGCTACCAAAACAACTTCTTACTTTGAAAACTGGCAATTAAAGAGAAAGAGTTAAACATTTCTATTGAATTCCAATAGAACCTTTTTCAAGGTGGCTAACTATCTTCAGCTGACAGACAAAAGCGCTCAGTGAATGCAGAGGAAATAGCGTGACAGAGTCAGGCAGGCACGCACCATCAGCTGGTGGCGAACCACTAGGCGAGCGGCGCACAGCGTGACACCAGCCAGACTGCTGTGTGGCCATGTGGAGACACAGGACGGCCGTCGTCCTGACCCACGGCCATCCCGATCAGTAATGGTGGGCCGACCGGATATTACACCCTGATGTGGTGTGGCGTGCATGCACGAGATCGCCTGTGACACATCCTCACCCCAAAGGTTCGACTGGAATCCTTCGAGCCTTTGCGTACAACTTCCAGTTTGTAAGAGGACAGAGGAACACCTTTGTACAGAAAGGGACAGCCAGACAAACCCAGAAGATAGGACTTTAACAGGACACCTGGCTACGTCAGAATTTTTTTAAAAAGCAGGAACATTGATGAGGAAAAGAACTCACAGGGCACTTTGAACATGACCAGATATCATTAGCTTTGTCCTAGATTGGACACTAGCTCACAAACAGACCCATAAAGGACATTCTCGAGTCAGTTGAAAACTGGCCTAGATATTATGTGAGATAAAAATTTAATGGAAAGGATCTTTTAAAAGGTTACGAACAGCATGTACTACTGGAGGTGTCTCATGGATATACGCATGTATACCCACGTCTACACAGAGAAAATAAGACATGGACCAAGAAGTAAAGAGGAATGGGATGCTTTTCTTTTTGCTCGTTTGAATTTCCTCATTTTTTTCCAACACATATGTTCTCTTTCTATGATAAGAGGTTATTTACAAAATTCCTTTAAAAAAAATTAAAATGCTAGCCTGCCACTGTTGATCACAAACATGATAGGTTCTGGTTTTGTTATACTTTGCTTCTTGCGTGACATCCTTGGGAGACCCGGACCAGTAAGAATCAAACCCCTACTTCTGACAACAGGTGCAGTGAAATGCAGTGGGACCTAAGCAAGAGCTCGGAGAACAACTCACTGATTTGCCAGTGAGTGGACACGATGCGGCCTGAGAAGTACGGCGTTCACTGCTCAGACCATGGCAACGACTCCAGGAGAGGAGGCTAGGAGAAGAGTTCGAGGTGGGCAATAGGCGCCCACTCCTCTCCATGTCCACCTGAGCTAGGTCAGACCTCGAGTGACCCAGACCTGAGAATTGGCGGAAGAGATAACATATTTCATTAAGGCTGCTTTCTACCAAGCCAGCAAACGAGAGTACAAAGGACATATGGAGGCTTAAAAGACGGTGATTGGGGGGGGGGGGTGTCACAGCTGCCACCGCCCACCTGGCTCCTTACGGAGGACGCCCCAAGTTTAATACGGGTTATTTAGCAAGACCGTTCAGGTGGGTAAGCCCACCCAGGTAAGACGGGTCCCTAAGCAGGGACTCGCTGCCTTCGGCACTATTATCTTGGGGGCGAGGCCTGCGAAGCTTTCGAGGGTCTGCCTTATTGCCACGCGAGGAAACCCCTGCAGAGCCTCAGTCCCACTCGTTTACGTCCTGCGTGCTGTGTGGTCGTGTGGCGCGGGGCGCCTTAGCCTGTCACACTGCCAGACCTTAAGAAACGGTCCCCTGATGGGAAGGGAAGGAGGCAGGCAGGCATTCTGGAAGTAGAAACTTCCGGGGCAAGACTGTGTGTAGGGGTGCACACTAAAAATGAGTGGAAAGTTGCTGGTTTTGTGAAGGCTGAGGTTCCTACGGCTTCTTTTTGTTTTGCAAGGCATCTGACCAGAGCCTACCTGACACTGCTCAGTTATCTAACATTCAAAGGCCACGCGCCCTGTGTGACAGGAAGTAGGAATGAGAAGCAAACAGTGTGTTTCCTACACTCAAGAACACTTCAATCAGTTTCTGACACGACTCTTTTTCGGAAAGAGCCTCCAGAGGGTATACAAATCTCTTACGTGAAAAGCCTAACATTTCAGCTCACAATACACCAGAACTGTGAAATTTCCTATTTTGTTCCTTATATTTGCTCAAAGAACATCACCTAATTCTATAGATGAACCCTACCGACTTCATAAAAACACTAACAGAAATATAAAACCTATGTATTTTTTATAAAATGAGGCTAGGCCGCTAAAATAGATTAAATTCACTGCTTGTCAGTCACATCAATACTAACTGCAAATTTAAATGCCTTACCAAATCCTTTGTTAATTTATGTTGTGAACCCAAAATTGTCAATACCAGATATTTACTTTTTAAATAAAGAAAATTAAAATTTGCCCTGGCTGGTGTGCCTCAGGGGATTTAGCACCAGCCTGTGAACCAAAGGGTCGCAGGTTCAATTCCCAGTCAGGTCACATGCCTGGGTTGCAGGCCAGGTCCCCAGCTGGGGGTACCTAAGAGGCAACCACACAATGATGTTTCTCTCCGTCTCTTTCTCTCTCCCTTCCCTTCTCTCTAAAAATAAATAAATAGAATCTTAAAAAAAAAGAAAAAGAAAAAAGTTAAAATTTACCTTAGAAAATGGGTAACACTTGTATTAGCCTAGACAGGTCACCTACTTTATTAGCACATAGTTTTAAAGCAGGTAGCCTTATGTACCAAACAGGAGGATGCTACAAACAGCAGAAGACCATCTGCTTCTCAGCAGATAGGGCTGCGCAGTTAACAATGCTACTAGCCCTTTGTCAGAACTGCTTAAGGCAAAGGCCAAAGCAAACCCTTTGCTTTTGTCAACTGTTTCCTGTCAGACAGAAACAAACACCAAAAACACCAAAACCAGCCTACATAATAAATGTCACCGGCATGTAGTGTTGAATTGAAAGCATCCCAGGATGCACACGGCCGCCTCATATAAGGCAAGGGCCTGTGACCAGCCAAGCCTGGCGTCAGCACTGCCAGCCTAGAGCACTTCGGGAGAAACCGTCAACAAAACCCACAATAGACTACATGACCTCCCCCACAGAGCCCTGTGACTTCACACTGGAGGGATTCATTTGGGGGTAAGAGCAGGGGTGGGGGGACAGAGAGAACCTTCTCAATACGGGTTTTATAAGAGGAAACCTCAGTAAGCAATCATGGGAGGTCAAATGGCATTACAGACCTTATTCGAGATGATGAAATAATAACCAAACTTAATACTTTTGCGAAGGCGTCTTCTACTGATTTGTTTCCACATGGACTACAAAACGGCTTTAAAATGGCCTAACACTGATTTTTTTTTGAGAGATGAGAAAGCAAAATGTAGTTCTAACACGGAAGTACTATTATTGCCTTCCTCATCTCTTAACCAATAAAAATTCCTCCATAACAAATATCATTACATTGAAAATCTCTGCTTATCAAAACGATGTTAAATTCCTAAAAACCTACTTAACTTACAGCATTTGTTTACTATCTGCATGGTTAACAATAACCACCATCCCAGAGGCTTTTCTGGAAGAGAACTAACTGTTCCAGACTGGCAGCCCAGCGGAAGGCAGAGTGACGGGCTGGCGGTGGCCCCTGTTCCTGCTGCCCACACTGAGCACACAGATCTCCTTCACACGGGGATTCGGGGGAAATCGTCAACCCCCAAAGCGTGTCCCACTCTGAGTGCCTTCTGATGCACTCCTGACTGAACACAAAAATGATCCCAGCGTTTGCAGAGCACTCTATGATGCTGGAAAGCCTCTACAGGTTACAAAAACGGAAACAATGTAACAAAAGCCCTGCCTGTCACCAAGCTTACAAGTAAGCAATATAATTTGTAAGAGTCACAAACTGGGCTAAAAGAATGAAGAGGAAGCAGAGAGAAGAAAAACACAAGGACTTCTGAAGGACATGCTACTCGAGCCGAGCCTCGAGGGACGGGAGCAGTCATCCTGTCACTCTCGGAAGACGGCAAGGCCGCAGAGAAAAGGGGGTGGCGTATTTGCAGAACGGCCAGTTGGGCTGCAGCCTAATACCTAAGTAAGAGTGAGGTGTGTTGAGGAATCACAGAAACATAACTGAGGTTGGAAAAGTATCCAGTCCCACCTCAAGTTCAGATGAGCTCTCACAGTTCCCTACCACGTACTGTTCAGTGTCCGCCTGACCAGTCCGACGGGCAGGACTGGGGCCGCCTCCTCCATGCTCCTCGTCTTTGCAGGCTTCGGGGGCCCTGCAGGGGCCCCGACTGTCTTAGGGCAGAGGCAGTGGTGCGTAAGGTAACTGTGACAGACACTCATCGGATCAAAGCCCTACTGAGTACTAAGTACTGGTCTGAACACTTCAGAACTATGCACTCTCCATGTACTCTTTCCAACAACTCTTTGAGGTTTTACTGATGAAGAAAGAGAGGCACACACAACCTAAGTAGTTGAGAAAATATCTAGAAACAACATGCCCTGGCTGGTGTGGCTCAGTGGATTGAGTGTCAGTCTGCAAACCAAAGGGTCACAGGTTCGATTCCCAGTCAGGGCACATGCCTGGGTTGTGGGCCAGGTCAGGTCCCCAGTGGGGAGCATGCGAGAGGCAACCACACATTGATATTTCTCTCCCCCTCTCTCTCTAAAAGTAAATAAATAAAATCTAAAAAAATAAAAAGAAAGAAATAACATTCCCTAAAGTGCGCTCACTATAAAGATGTAGGTGGCAATAGTGTTCTGATATCCACCCTCTCAGTGTTCTTGTTGTCAGTCACGGTGGGTAAGCAATTAGCAATAACTGACCGAGGCAGCATCAGCTAAACTGGTCAGATTTTCACTAACATCAATGTAAACTTCCACTGTAGTTTTCTCAAACTACCCCACTCTCCCAAGTTCTCTAGAAGCAACACAGCAACAGTACCAAGTGTCGCAGTCACTTGTACTTGAGTGGCGCCTGCAAACAAGGGCGCTCTAGCCAGGACCACAAGAGACGGGCCGAGGTCGGGCAAGCACTGCGGTCCAGCCCGGGCTTTGACACTGCCCACTCCGTGCAGGGCCCTCCTTTCTCTCCACGCCCTCACTTGATGGGGTGTTCACAATTACGGGGTCTGTGTTTAGATCCTGCCAGACATTGAAAGGCAACTCCTGATGAACACCCTGCCTTTTCCCTTACAATCACCTTTATAAACATCTTTAGCAGGTTCAACAAGCAAGTTCTTTGTTAATACACAACAGAAATGCTACACAAACATCTAACAGCTACAACGTATCACAAGCGTTCCCAAATGCACTTTGCTCTCCGGAAAGGCAGCCATACCCAGCGGGATGAGTAAAATTTACCTGGTTGTTGCTGTTGGCAGCTGATGAATTAGTGTGAGCCGTACTGGCCGAGAGAGAATCGAGGAAGGCTTGGTCAGCCACTGAATTTCCACAAGAAAATGGATCTTTTCCATCACTGGGTAAAATCTGAATGTTAGAGAGAAGCACAATTATTTTCACAGATTAGAGTCATTTCAGAGTCAGAGTCCCTAAGCACAAATCAGAACTGTCATTTATTATGGGAAAGGGGTTCATATTCTGAAAAGGCAAGCAAGCCCAAGACCATCTATGATTCCTTTGTGTAGATATGCAGAACTCTAGAGAATGCAATTAATGCCAGTGTCTACTTAAACCCTCTGATCGTCCTCTTCTTGTCGATCTGTAGAATCCTGGATGCACACTGTGCAGAGTTCAGGGGCCTGCAGACCCTCTAAAACTACAGAAAAGGTTGGGGTGCATGCAAATGCGCACATTTCTGAGAAGGGCTACAGGTTTCATCACCTTCTCCAGAGGGTTCACAACTTCCCGCCCCAGCTCCCAATCAGGAGCAAGTGCTGTAGGCAGCATCCAGTGAGCACCTTCCCGCGGCACCGCCCCCTCTACTGGAGGGGCTGTAGGTGCCCTTCTGTTTGATCTCACTCCGATTTTACCACAGGGCACCAGGCAACCTTAGTTTCTGCCATCGGGGATGAGGCAAGCTCACCTACACCAGGTCCTTAGTTTTGCCTGAGCTACAGACAACCAGCAGGGGGCGCCAGGAGGTTGCCACACAAGAGGGTTTGCCCGCTGAGTGGGTGTGACCCAGGCAGGGAGCTTCATTCATTTAGGGTGTCCTAACCTTGTCCTTGGCATCTATCCTACTAGAACTTAAACCAGACAATGGTTCACACAACAGCTCCTTTAAGACCCTCTGTCTGTGATGGGAGAAGGAGCTGAGAGGTGTGTCCTAAATCAAATTAGCACAGGGAGGAGTAAGCTAATTTAAAAGAATCTATTTAAACTTCGTGAGTCAGTTCTACAGCAAACACTACCGTAGGAAGCAGCTATGACACAATATAAACGAATGAAAAATAGAGACTTGTATTCAGGATAACTGAACATTGCTATCCTTGGAAGGAACTTAACCTAAGTATTAGGAGTCACTCTTCGGAGCTTGGGTGTACAGATGATGTTTTTCTTAGTTCTACTTCAATGTATTCTCCACATTTTATATAATTAGCATGTACTACTTTTACAATGAAGAATTTTTAATTATAAAAAAAGTTGCTATCATCCAGTTTGCTCTTTAAACTGATAATCCGTAAAAAGATGTCTGACAAGGATGGGTTTAATTAGTATACCACAGTAAGCTCTTACCTCGACATAGTCTGTGGGGACCAGACCTCGCTCTCCTCTGCTGTTTCTTCCTTCCAGCCAGCCTCCACCAACATCCTAAAAAAAAATTTTTTTTAAAAAAGGAAGAAAAAAAAGACTACAGTTGGAATTTCCTGCAGAAATTTTGCTTTGTGAATTGTTACACATGAAAAACACTGAACATTAATCTTTTTATTCCTATAAAACTAAGTTCAACATTTAACATTTTTAAGCCGCATCTTTACTCCAGAACATCGTATCATCTAAAACCAAGAAATATCAAACTTCAACAGTAAGTGATCAGAGACTAAGCCAGCCCACTGCCACAATGCCACCATCACGTCGTCACTTTCTGTTGCCGGGTCTGCAGGAGATCGCAAAGCTGATCTGCAGCTCTGGCATCAAGAAGCAGAGCCCACACCCCACCGCTGGAGTCTGCACCGCCCCTGTCACCACGTGGGCCTGCGAATGAGGTGGAAATGGCGGGGGGAGCTCAGAGCCTGGCCTCCAGAGGCTCTGCACACTCCAGACGGCTTTCCCCCCAAAGAGCTGCTATGAGAATACATTTGGGCTGCTACACGATGAGGGAGACGGGGCCCAATCTGCCCACTGCCCCACCCAAAGCCAGCCACCCTCTGCAGGAGCCCAGCCAGACAGGCGAGTGAAGCCACGTGAGGCCACGTGAGGCCCCTGGGCCCCAGCCCGGGGCCAGGTGATGGCAAGCTCCTGTATGAGCCCAGGATGGGGTATCATCCTGCCCACTTGTAGATTCCTGGCTGTTTAAGCCACTAAGCTTTAGGACTGCTTGCCATTTAGGGAAAGCTAACTGATCCATGGTTCCTTAGCTCTTCTGAATAAAGTATATTGGTAAACTAAATAATAAAGTACTCTGTATCAGGATTTCCATTTTTCAATCTATTATCTCAGCAAAGTCCCAATTTCCCCCCTTAAAACAGTAAGAGTTAAGCGCATAAATTGTGCCCTAATTAGTTAATAATTACCTAATCTAGATAAATATTCTTTTAAAGAAATCACTTTAAGACACAACTTTGTCCGTTTTTGACAATAGCAACTTAAAGACAATACTGTTTGTTCCATGATATGAAGAACACTTCATTTAAAAAGAATTAGATGGGTAGATAAAAGAATCTAAACTCTTCCTGTGGTTAAACACAGAACCCCCTTACTTATATACACTCACCACACTTCATAAACTACATGTGCCGCATTTCGCCGTGTGTAATGAGCACCCACGTTTTTGTGAGCATGGCACAGGGACTATGAGACCCACGGTATGCGATCACTGTACCCATGGGTAGTGCACACCCTTATTTTTCCCTCAAAAATTTGGGCAAAACATGTGCATTATACAAGGCAAAATATGAGCACTACTACACAGCAAATCTTTTTTGTATCTAAAATATAAAATAAGAGACATGGAAATAAAGAACAAACCGACAGTGACCAGAGAGGAAGGGGGACAATGAGGGAAAGAAGGAGAAGGATCGAGTCAAGGAACGTGTGTATAAAGGACCCACGGACATGAACAACGGGGGGATTAAATGTGGGGGAGCAGAGAACGTGTGTATAAAGAACCCGTGGACATGAACAACGGGGGGATTAAATGTGGGGGAGCAGAGAACGTGTGTATAAAGAACCCGTGGACATGAACAACGGGGGGATTAAATGTGGGGGAGCAG